>PVKU01011639.1:0-41683 GCA_004027475.1 Anoura caudifer | reverse complement strand
ATCACCACCACTACCACCTCCATCATCACCACCACCTCCATCACCACCCTTTGGCTTTACTCAGCCCGGCTGGAGGTCCAGGGAAGAGTAAGAAGACAGAAAGGAGGAGAAAGTGGTGGAGGAGGAGAGGTGGCAGTGAGGGAGGTCGGTGATGGAGCAGGTACGCATATGGAGATGGGACTGATTCAGTTGCTTATTTCCGATTCCAGGTTCTGGTCTGCACTTCTCAGCTCATTCATAGGAACCTTCTTAGTCCTTTGGAGCATATGCCTGTTCCCTGAGCCCAGCTGCCTCTAAAACAATAGTTGTAGCAGATGACCAGGGAGAAAACACAATGGCTTGAGAAAGCCATCTCACCTTCAATGCTTCTGTGGACAATCTACCCTTGTGCTCAGCATGGCCTGGGTGGACCTTTAAGAAGTTGGCATTGGAAAGACTGATGATAATATAAATAGTTAATAGTATACATCCTATACATGAAATATATTTCAAACAAAAATAAAATTATATATAATATACACTATAATAAAAATTAAATATATTTTATAGAGAGTAGTGGTTTCCATAAGTTCCTTATATTTTTCTAGAAGAAAATAGAAGTCCCAGGAAGTTGAGTATATATTGCTTCACCTCCAAAAAAAGTGACACAAATCCTTGATAAAATGTATTATATGTGTCACATATATTATTGGGAGAATGGAGAACCTGATTTAAAACAACACATACTGGGTGGCTGTTGATTTTGGTGAAGTGTGAGCCTCAGGGGAGTCTTTGTTCTTATACCCACCCCTTTGAATTATAAGGATAAGGAACAATTCAGTAAGTTCAAGAGATGAAAATAATCACCTGGTTGAGTCAGCTCCTGTCTTTGTGGTTATAAAGCAGAGTTTTCAAGTTCTGCCTTAGGATAGGACTGGGACAGGGACTGCATAGTGGGGGACAAGGACAGAGGAAGAAGATTAGGAAGGGGAAGCCCGAATAGTGCATGCTGTTTCTTTGCTGCTCTTCTTCACTGGGCAGCTGTAGACGCTGTGTGCGCTCCAAAGATCTGATTTTCCTCATTCATAGGTTGGATCATCTGTAATGTCTGGATGTCTGGAAAAAAACACATCACCAACGGCCAGGTTTTCCTGGATGGGAGAGAAATCTGTAAACAGAGGTTTTTCTTTTTAATTTCTATGTTTAATTCAGGACTTCAGCCTCACACCTTTCGTATCCCTGTCTGTACCACAAACAGACCCTTTCAGAAACCTGCTGCTAAGTTAATCACTGGGTGGCACCCAAGAGCCAGAAAAAGGTGGATCGAATTGCAGACACTCTCTAATACACATATTTTAACAATTTCCTCCATCCTCAGCAAAATTATGCTAATATTTTAGTTGAGTTTCCTCAAGTCTGGAACTCAAATTAAGTCTGTCTGTTTCATTTT
Source organism: Anoura caudifer (assembly GCA_004027475.1). NCBI lineage: Eukaryota > Metazoa > Chordata > Mammalia > Chiroptera > Phyllostomidae > Anoura > Anoura caudifer. Next base: position 40,254 of record PVKU01011639.1, on the reverse strand, counting down.
TATGATAGTGCTTGAAATCACTTGCAGACAAGGGGTTGTTGGGCCATGAGATTTATAGTGGCAGTGCCACGAAGGTCAAACACATCCTGAGGAAGAGGAAAGCAATCTGTAGAACCAGTGTTTTCACTGCAATAAAGTTTATAGCAGCATTAAGGGAATAGTTACAAATCAGTCGGATGGTGTTGATTTCATTGAGAATAAGTATATTTACACTTGTAAGCTTTCTCTCAATAATATTCTGAATGTTTTACACAATGGGGTTAGTGAAGGTTGGATCTGGGCATATTTCACAAGTGACAAAATTTGTTTTCTTTTTTCCACCCATCCTCCTGCTTGGTACTTTCACAAAATGAGCTTATAGTGGCTCCGTTGGGGCTGAGTAAAGAAAGGTTCAGCAATTTTCCGTGATTTCCAACCAAGTCGAAGATGCTGCAGAAACTTACAGCTAAAATGATTATTTGTGTCTATGTATGGAATTAAAGATGAGATCAACCTAAGGAAACAAAATATCCCTAATGCCAAGTACTCCTGTAGGTTGTTAGTAATTAGTTCCTTTCATTGCCACCAATTTTGTATGATTACTTTATCTCATTGAATGTTCAATCGCCCCACTTAAAGGGAAAACACAACTACCCCAACCTATATAAAACCCACAAAACTTATGTGTATGCTCAGCACAAAATTTACCTTAAATATGTTCCTTTTGTAATTCTGTATCACAGCACCCAATTTCCTTTGTGGAAATAAGTACTATTACTTGTTACAGTTAATTGTAAAGTGACTATGTAATTATGCCATTGATTGCTTTATTAGGTAATTATGCCATTATCTTACCTGTTGTTTATTTTTGTATATATTGTCCACGTTGCTCACTAGACTGTAAAACCCACAAGGTCAAGGTCCCTGTTTTAGTCCCCGTCCTGGTCCCGGGGCCTATGACTGTGCCTGGCTCTTAGGCCTCAAAAATAGCTATTGAATAAATGAATGGATATTGCTTCATTCTCAGAATTCTTCCTTACAGTGAAAATACTTTCTCACCCTCCTGTCATTTCAACACAAAATAAATTTTTCTTAACACTATCAGATAGTGTTCTAGAACCTTCTGTTTCTATCTTGTGTGTTTAATCTCTTAGAGCTGGTGTGGCCCTAACAGATGGGAAAGGGTAGCAGTAGATCTCTTTATCCATGTTTTATAAATGAGAAGGCTGGGGCTTTGGCCTGTAAATCTAGCAAGAACAATTTGTTGACAAGAAGTCATAAAGCACAGCCGGAGGTGATGCTCTCTGAGCTGGAGCACCGTTGCCTGCGTGCACGCTGCAAATCTGTGGGGTCCTGTGTTCTTTCACAGGCCCTCAGCTGCACCGTTTATGTGCATTTGTGCCCGAGTATCCCCCAATCTCGATCGTAATTGAGTTTAGTTCAACCATTTTAAGGTCATATACAGTTTTGCCACTTTAAAAAGCACGTGCCCGTAGAATAACATACTAAATGGTTATTTTAATAAGACTATTATAAGTTAGACCATTTGTATATTTTTATTCTCTTTTGAAAACAATTTTTTTTCTGTTTTTTCCAATTATAAAATTAAAAATAATACCATTGTATTAAAAATATAGAAAAGCATAGAAAAAAATTAAAATTAACCAAACTCTCACCACCCCAAGTTAAACAGCATTAGGTTTTTGGTGAGTTTCCATTCTTTTCTCAGGCAGGTAAGTGTATCTATTTTACCTGGAGGAGGTCGTGTAATACTTTCATTTACCCTAATGGAAGGATTTCATTGGTCGTTCAAAACCTAAAGTGCCAAACAAAATGATTAAGAGATAAAACAAGTTAGAATCTGGTGAGAGTGGCTGATCCCTCGTCTTTAAAACCATCTGTGTGTGCTCTGAGTTGCGTGTGTGTGTGTATTGTTTGTGGAGAGGGTGCACTGACAGGAGGTATCGAGGTATCCGCTGTGTTTAAGAGAAAAGAAACGAAGACGTTTGGAACAATTTTCATTATACCTGATGCTAGGAAGTGATCTGTACAGTCACTTCTAACTCTGATATCCTGTGTGTCTTTGGATATAAGGTTTAACATCTCATCACCTTCTGCACCTAAAAAATGGAACGATGAAAACCAGAGTGTTCGTTGATGTGTTGTTGCGGACCAGTCAGCGGGGTGACAGTACTGAAATGAAACGCTCTGGACTTGCACCTAGAACGTAAGTCCCAGGGAGCAGACTCATTTGGGTATGCACACTGCACGGGCAGTGGCAAACAGCCATACTAGTTGTGAAAATACAGTCTCAGAGCAGACGTGATTCTCAGATCTGAACTTTAGACTTCGTTATCACCAAAACTTCTATGGCTTTTGTGATCTGATATGGATAGCAAATGATGACTAATGATGATGAAGGTAGGGAAGTTTGAGAGAACGTTCTATCCCATGTGCCATTTCAACAAGCCCCAGCCATTCTTGGGGCTGTTCATTGTGTAAAACACCACGGACACGGCGAGGAATAAAATGGGTCCTACGGGCTGGTGGGGAGACAGATACTGGTCCCAGGTAAGTACATTCCAACCTAGCACCTCCTCCACGGGCTTAACAGTGAGAAGTGAAACAGCCTGCTGGGCTGTTGGAAATCAGATGGGGAGGGAGGTGGGGAAAGGTCTGTCCACCCAGACTTTGAGCCAGTGTCTAAGAATGGGTGGGGAGGGGTGGCCAAGTGGACTCGTGGAAGAGAGCAGTGCAGACGGAGAGAACAACGTGCGTGGAAGCTCAGAGGTGTCAGAGCGCACCGCACCCTGAGAAAACCCCAAGTAGCCGGGGTTGCTAGAGCACAGCTCTCTAGGGGGCGTGAGGGAAATGGTTCACCAACGTGGCGGGCAGAGTGAATAAAAAGTACTCTTCCACAGGTTAGAAAGAAATCAAGATATTTCAAAATTAAAATAGTCCTCTTTCTGCTTTTTCTTGAAGAAAAGCAGAGGATCTAGTAAACATTGGACCTTCCTCCCTACAGGGCAGCGGTAGACGGAGCTGAGCAGCGGCCACCCCTTAGACATGCGACCCTTCTCCGAGCTCTTCTCCAACATCGCCCAAACGGGGTGCGTGTCTTCATTTCCCTGGACTGCTTCACCCACAGGTGGGCTACCTGTGGAGCCCTCTCACATGCTGCTCTGTGGCCTGTGGTGAAGGGGGAAGGCACACAGAGGCCAATGGAGGGGTCAGAGCCAGATTTGAGCTCCATTCTCTGGACAATGTAGCCCCGTCCAAGCACTCCGAGTGAGAATGACAGAGACGAAAGTCATGCCCGCCAACTGAAGTGCACCCTCCATAAACTGGCCAACTGCCTATTCCATTACGACCTCAGGTCCGAGCAGACGCTTGCTGAGTGAGCACCATGTGCTAACAACAGCTGGGTGAGGCAGGTGCTTGTGAGGTGTGTTTGGGGGGTGTGTAGGAACAACAGCCGGGAATAACATACTACGCATGGAAAAACACTCGCTATTATCTCTCCAAAATGTCCAACCTTTGTTATCATTTTCAGTATTGAAAGAAAAGTTCCGTTTTGAAAAGTATCTTTCAGGGATAAATACTTTAATGTTTTCAAAAATGAAGTAAAACATAAAAATATATACTTAGATAATTTAAAACTTAATAGTGTGCTCCAGATCATTTTTAAAATTCCTTTTTTTTACCTTGACTCTTATAGCTGAGCTTAACTTTTTGGGGAAAAATAATCTCTCTTTGTAAATTGCCATGTTATAGTGAGCTTTAAATTGCTTGGATTTGGGTCAGGCTCTAGCCTTCATTAATGGGAAGGGATAGAAACTAAGGGAGAGGATGGTGTATATTTCACTTTTGCTGTTTTTATTTCAATTACAGTTTATATTCAATGTTATTTTGTATTTGTTTCAGGTGTACAGTATAGTGGCTAGACAATCATATACTTTACAAAGTGGTCCTTTCAGTATTTCAAGTGCCCCAGATCATTTTTTCAGCTACAAAGAGCACAGTAATTTATTTTGCTATCAGAATATTAGGGTTATTTTCTCAATTTATTGGCCTAATTTGACCTCAAATAGGCATTGTTTACAATGACATAGAGAGAAAAATAAGGATAGCCCTGGCCAGTGTGGTTCAGTGGCTTGGAGCGTCACCCCCTGTACAGCAAAAGGCTGGGGGCTCGACCTGCTGTCAGGACTCAAATGGGAGGCAACCAATGATGTTTCTCTTTCATGTTGATGTTCTGTCTTCCTCTCTTGCTAAAATCAATAAATATGTAAAAAATTAACCAAAAAAAGGATAAAACCCATAGTTGGGAAAAATGCAGAATTTAGAAAAATTAGAATCAATTGCCCAGTAATCATGGTTGATGTGCTCTTAATATATAACTTCTGAATTCTAAACCCAGGTCTGCTCTGGGAAAGTCACTTAAACTTGACATCTTCTCTTTCAAAATGAAGATGATGTATTTAAAACACACCCTCAAAATCTCCACTACAAGCTGCAGTTCTTATCCTGAAACCTCAGAACAGCTGAATGAAAGAAATTGATACATGTGTTTCAAGCCAAGGAAAAATAAGATTTTCTTTGTTGTTAGGGCTAAGCAGACCTTAGGGAAATAACTCTACATTTTTCTAGAAACTTTCCTCACAGAGGGATGAAAAAGATGATAAAATCAAACGAAAGGTAGAGAAACTGAAAAACAAAGCTAGTGAGAATCTCGGTGTCATTTACTTAAAGTTTACCTATTTGCCCAGCAAACAGGTAGTGACTGAGTAAGGGAAAACTACCGGTAACCTCTACGGGCAATTTGAAAATACAAAGAATTTCAAATGGAATGTTTATTGCCAGGCTCATACTCTGTTTCTGTAAAATAAACCCATTAGAATTATTAAATGGCTAGACATTCCAATTAGAAGTCCCAATACTCAAGTTTTTGAATTTTAAAAGTTAATGGAAATGGATAACGCCAAGTAACTTCTGGAGAAGTGTCTATTGTTGTTTATGTGTTGACTTCTAAAAAATGTGTAAGAAATAAAGCTTTGGTTCTGTCCAAGAATGAAATACAGTGTGTTGAAAATTGCTTCAGCCAATTTCCAGGGCTTTCATAAATTCTTCCCTGCGTCTCTCTTATTGGACTGTCAACAGTAATAACACTTCAGACTCGAGATATACTCTCCCCTTGTAGAATTTATCAGTTCAGTAGTGTTCCTTTCCCAATTATAGATGAAGTGTGGATGAAATAAGGAAGGCAGTTTCTGGAAAAATCAATGAGGAAGAAGCCGTCATTGTTTCAGTAATGCTGCTTTGTGAATAGTAGTGTAATTTTAAATCTACCAAAAAAAACCACACAAACCTTCATGAAAAGACAGCAACCTGTATTTTTGTAGGAAATATTTTCTTATGACTAAGAAGGAAAAGAAGCCATTTTATCGGTAACTTTAAACCCTTTACTAGAAATTATAATTTATTTTCAGATATAAGCATTTATGTAGACTTATCTTCCCAAAATATAAGTTCTGATAGGCCAAAGTGTAATCATCTTGCCCACCATTGCATCTGGCATGTACTTTATTCTAATACAGAGTTTTGAATGAATTAGTGTATGCAATTAGTGTCTGTTGAAATTATTTCAACAATGGCTTTACTAATTTTTCTAATACAGAGCATGCTCTTGTATTTTGTTTTGTTTTTAAAGTCCCAAAGTCATTATGGATTTTTTTCCCTTCTGCCCTATCCATTGATCGGTCCTCACTGGTCTCTACTCTCACCCAACCCAAAAAGAGCAATTTCACAATCCAGTGATTTAATGTATGAAATACAAAGCCTAGATTTTCAGAATTCACATATTCTAAATTTGTGGATGATTTATGTTGGATAAATGAATTCACTTCCCAGATATATACAAGTATCTTATGAATCATTTGATTATTCATTTTTTTACTTGCTTTTCCTCAAAACTCTGACTTATCCTATGCCCAAAACAACCTGGAATTCACTTCTGATTTCTCATTTTTTGTCCTTTCTGCATAATTTGTCTTTAAGATTGTTAATTCTTCTACTTGGATTTGCCCCATATTCTCCATTTTTTCTGCTATCACCCTGGTCCCCCATCACTATCATCAACACTGACTGCTCAATACTTTTCGAGCCCTCTGTACAGAATGTCCTATGGACCGCAGAGCCGTCCTGACTTTGATTCCATTCTTGCTCTGCTCTCTCTTCCTCTTAGTCCATTGCCGCTCATTGTTCATCCTGCAGGCTTTTATTTTCCCGAAACTTTACTCAGGTTTCACTTCTTCATAGGACCATCCCAAAATGCCAAATCGTTCTTGTATTCACTTATTCAGCACATGTTAATTCCACTGTCCTGGCAGATGTTTCCATAATTGAATTCAATATAATTTCATGTGTTTGCTCTTCATTTATTTAATGATATCTTCCTCTTACTCCAAAAAGAATTTAAGATCACTTACGTAAATATGAAATAAAGACAAGTAATTAAGGAAAATGGAATTCATCCAGAAAATGTCTGTACACATTTGGTAAAATTAGAGCACAGATTTGAGTGTGAGATTTTCAGTATCCAAATACAAAGCCAAGAAGAAAGATGTTTACTTACAGGATTTACAAGATGTGTAAGATTAAACCTAGACAATAATCAAAATTTGTTGCTCAGGAGAAGTACGTACGAGCAACTCTTTTTCTGTAAGATCAGAAAGATATATATTCTGCAGGTCCGTACCAAGAGAACACATGCATTACAAAAAAATAATGTCTTCAACAAAGCTTTTATAAAGCAGTTTCATAGGGCTATCTCCAGGAAATTACTTCAGTGTTTGAAAATTGTATAACACAAATGGACACTCGGTAAAAGCATTTCTAAGAGCATGGCAAACTATATAAGTTTTCAAAACCTATTGTAGGCCCAGCATCACACTGATAATAATTGCAATGACAATTACTGCTGTTTGAGCATTTATTATATATCGAGTAAAATGTGCCTCACTTTATTGTTATTTGATCCTTGCAATGACCTCTCGAGGTAGACACAATTCATTTCGCAGGTGAAATGTAAAATGGTTAAGGAGCTCAGTCATGAACACTCACTCAGTAAGTGTCAGTCAAGAAATAAAACCCTGCCGCTGATTTAGAACCCTTCCTCCCTGCTCAGTCAGTCCTCTCTCCCTTAAAGGAACCATTGTCCTGATGTCTCTCACCTTATGCATTAAGTCTGCCGAGTGTAACCTTAATGTAAACAAAATAATATAGAATGCATTGTTTGGTGTCTGGTGTCTTTCACTCGACGTCATTTGTGAAATTGATTCATGTTGTGTGTAGTTGTAATCTGCTTGCTTTCAATGTTGTGTACTTTTCCATTATTACAAATGTGCCACATTTATTTAACCTTTGTACTGTCCATGGACATTTTTGTCCTTTCCAGTTTCTCACTTTATGCATATTGTTTCCGCAAGTCCTCTCATACCAGCTCTTAGAGCACAGGCACGCACCTTGTCACGGCACAGTCACCTTTCAGAGTGCAGCGGCTGGGTCACAGAAATGCCTTCAGGCCACAGTAGATAAAGCCGCATTGTTTGGCTCCGTGCTGGCCCTCTCTTCCTTTCTACTCGTAACTCCGTCCTTTGTCTACCTCGGAAATATAGGTCACATTCATCGAAGGCATTTCTTAATGAAAAGATCGTAACTAAGTTTCCATTGCATGGCACCTTTTCATTTTAAAATAAAATCATAGCAAAGGATGACTAAATTTTGTTTGAAAAATTTTAGTATCCCAGAGAAGTAAGGTGTGAAGTTGTATTCTATTTTAATGATAGGATGTGCTGACTGAGCTACTGCACGCCTATGGCTGCAGGCAGGAAATCCTTGCAGGGCTCCTTGACACCGCTGATCAGACCAAAGAACTAAAATGTCTTTGAACTTGAATTGTAAGTGCCTTGAAATACTGTAATCTTAATTAGCTATGACACATAAATTACTTCATTTTACACCCCCAACCATTAGCTTTCAGATTCAGAATTCTGAGTCAAAATTTCTGAGTTCTCAGATTTATGCCATGGGAGCTATTATTGCCTCAGGAAGGAAGTATCTTTCGCCTTCAGTAAAAAGGTATAGAACAGAAAGGGATGCCTTCTCCTTGGTAGATCTCATGGAATTTACCAGAAAAACTGCTTAACCATTGTCTCACACCATTCCCCAGCACTTTAAGAAGTGGTTATTCAATTTCAACAAAGATATATTAAAGTTTCCTCACCGAGGTCCTTGCAGCTCATCTGGGAGGTCCGCAAGCTTTTCATGAAAGTGTGTTACTTCCATGTTTTCATTTATTTTGATGACCATCTAAATAAGGTAATGAAGCCTTTTCTAGCTCCCTGAGATGGCCACCTCTCACAGTGAATCTGCATCTCTCAGCCGCAGAGCTCATGCTTGCTGGCACTTGTACGGTAGCCTCAGGTGCCGTTGTTCTGCTCCTGAACTTCAGGCTGGCAAAAGAGGAGACTTTGTATGCTAGCGAGGTGGTCAGACATTCGGTTTTAAAGTAATTCAGACAGATACTAAACAATGGAAGAATAGAAGTATCATATAGCATATGGTAATGAAGGCAGGCCAAACTCAAAATGTGTCAAAAGAATTTGTGCTATAGCACCCAGTACCGTCTTCAAAAAAATCAACATTAAATAAATATACACTTGACTTTTATTGGTTTCATGGGTTTGAACTTAATTTATAAACACATCTTTTTTATGGATGTGTAATAGCTACATAGAGTTTATTTCTACTTTTAATGCATATGTGAAAAGTATAAAAATTACATGAATAAAAACTTGGATTCTATTAGAAATGCTTTCCTTTAAACTGAATCTTCACATTTTTTTTTTAAGTTTGAAAATGCTTCCCTAACAGATGAGTAATAAGAACAGGTAATATTTGTTGAGAACTCATATTACATTTTTTAACCCTCCTAAGTGCCCTGTAGAATGGAAAACTACTACACAGAGTATATTACTCTGTGATAGGGTACCACTATGTAATAGGTACCATCTCGGGCCTGTGTTACAGGTTAGCAACAAGATGTTAGATGGGCCATGCCCACAGCTCCCAAGTGGCTGCCCTGAGATTCTCACCCTTAATCGTGAATGGACACCATGAGCTGTGAGTCATTAGCACACCTCATAAGAGGCACAAATTAGCAAAAGAGGAGCAAATTTTTCCTGAGAGTGGAGACAAGGGTGGTCATTTTCAGAGGGGGAGGTGAGCCTCGCCAGATCTCAGTGGTGCAGGAGCAGCCATGCAGCCCTGCCACGTCACTTAGGCCCGGACTCAGCTGTGTATGTGGTTTTAGGCTCCATCCTGTAAGTCACCTGCTCCTGCTACCTACTATCTGTCCTCCTGGCATCACCTTGCAGAAGTGTTACTTTCACTATCACAACAAGCAGTCCTGTGAACCACTTCTGAAGAGCGCTGTTACTGTGTCCTGAGACACTAGCTGTGCCCTTGGTGGTCACAGCAGGCGGAGAAGAGATAGCCCATCAAAATGCCATGTGAACCCTCCACCACAGCAAGGACCTTGAATTGTTCTTGTCTTGCAGACGGGTGAGGTCAAGCAGGCAGTGGACAGAGTAGAAACAAAAGACAAAAGGAATCCCAAGTGTGTTTAAGTGGACACTTCTGCCTCTCTGCAAGGCAGAGCTGATGTTTCCATGGAAACAAGAGTTAGAGGGTTTAGTTAGGTCTTAGTCCTGCACAGCTTCAGCCTCAGTATTCTCCGGGCAGCAGAGGTCAGGCAAGCTCCCGCTCAGGGACCGGAATAAATGCTCTGATCTGATCTGAAAGAATAACGAACAATACAGCAATTGGTTTTCTTATGAACAATAACATGTTACAAGGTGCCTTAAGGTGATAATTCAATTAGATATATAGAATAAATTCTCAACCTTGAGCAGAAATAAACCCTGGAAGAGAAGCCAAGAAAGATCCAAAACAGCAACTCTAAAAGCAAACAAAACTTGTCAAGTTTAATAACTCTTCATTTAGAACTGAAAATACTATTATTTTTAAGTGTAATTCTGAACACTTCCTTCATGAAATGAGATTTCCACATGCTCTAGTAATTCTGCCACGAATATTTTTCTCTGAATCTTCTCCAGCTGGTACTGTCTTCCTCTTAAAATTTATTATGAAGTATTTTAAAGCACATGAAAAAAGTATAATATATATGTGTGCACGTATAATGAAAGAAGAGACAGAGAGACATCTGTGTATCTATTACCCAGCTTAAGAAAAATAGCTTTGCCCATAACACCTGAATCTCTTTGTTTAAATCACAGCTGATTTCTCCTACTTCTTTGTATCACATGTGTATTAAATTCAATAGTAGTGTAGGAGATAGAGCAAATGTTTATTGCATACTTATGAATGACTTTATGTCAGGGATATAAACAGCAATTTTCTATATAATAATCCACCCCTAAAATAAATGAACCATAAGAAGAAAATGGTTGTATAATATATATTAACTCATCCTTGGCATGCAAGTACTTAGCAATGACTCAAGAACTTGTTTCCTCAATTATTTCCATATACCAAATATAACAAAGGACCACAGCAAGGTCTAGTGCATGTGATATTTTGGTGATAAATATGAGTTAAACCTATATAGTGTATCATTTTCTGCTTGACACTAAAACATAGACTGTGGAGTTACTACTTACATAGCCAGGAGATTGAAAATATTATCCACTTTGGATCTACTTAAGCTTGTCATATTTAGTACACACAACAGAACAGCTTAGAAATGTAAACTCTTCTGTACTCAATTGATCTCACCTAAACAGCTACCGTGGATGAGGTCTGTGCTATGCAATTGCTATTTAGAAGAGACACGCAGATTTAACAGCACAAATTCTGAGCACCTTGGATCATTCAAGAGGACAAAATGCAGTCCATGGACATTCTAAATAAATACTGGCCTGTTAGTTGATCTTCATAACCGCATACAGAATATTTATTATAACCTGGAGATCTTTCTCATTTATGTTGTTTAAGTCTTATTTGATATTAATTTTTTGAAAAGCAAAGTGACATTGAAACATACACCTTGTGTCTGAAAGAACAACATTTTGTTTGGATGTAGAAATACATTGTTCCTTTAGAATACTTCTACAACAAGCAGATGGTCAAGGAAAATGACTTGGAAAGATTAATGAAGCTGATGTTAAACTATGCATGAAGATCAGAATTCTAAACACTCTGTTTTTAACAGAAGATTGTAACTGATTAAGATTTCACTACATGCTGTAACCTCCTTCTTTTTCCTAATCCCGGCCACTGAGTATGCTCCAGAATGGTGATTGCTTAGCTCCTGAAAGCAATTTGGCTGAAATCAGAACAAAGAGCGTGCTATTGGGCCATGTATACCTTGAGCAAGTTGAAATATCTGCCAGTAGAGCTACCTTTTTCCTGTTGTGATTCTTCACACTCTGGTTGCACTTCATCTTCATCTGTGCTCAGCACAGCCACCCTTTACTGCCCTGGACAACCAGTTCTAGAGGAGAAACCATGCCTGTTGTTGAAGGACGGCTGTGTGAGAAACTAGCCAATCAATTATCAGAGATCTTTTAGCGCCTACTATTGTACAGTTTAGTGGCTATAACAATGCCATGCAATGCAGAAACTAAAATGTAAACAAGAGAACTGCTCCTAAGGAGTTCCAACAGTGCAGAGGAAGTTCCCAACCCTGTGCCACTGCAGGAATAGACATGGGCACAAGGTTCAAGGGGTGGAGACAGCGTGTGGGGAGGGGACTGTGCTTGAGAGGGAGTGAAGTTTTCTCAAGGGAAGAAATCTGTGAGCTCTTCCTTGAGAGACTAGGAAGAGGGGTGCTTACAGCCAAGGAGGGAAAAGACAAGGGGCTTCCAGAAAGAGGACATGGCACGTGGAAAGGCACAGTGGCATAAAATAGCTTATATGAGCAGAGTGCCGCTAGTGCTTTGGTGTGTCGAATACAAGGTGTCAGGCAGGAAAGGGCAAGAGCTGTGCTGTAGAGGAGGGCAGGGGATCGTGTGCACCGCTAACGCAGACTTATATGTTTTATTCCATTGCTCTTAAGATGAGCATGCTTTCACATTTTGACATCCCTGAGATTACAATGGATCTTTCATGGGATGGCTTCAGGCAGTCACTGCCATTGAGATATCGTTATTGCCGGCATATGTACAAACCCGGGCATGGCTGCTGCAGGCTTCAGATGAGTTACATGCAACTTGTTGGGATAGTGCCATTAACAAGTCTTTAGAAAGATCACACATAATTCAGTGTCAAGACAAAAAAGAATTATTGTTTATGCAGAAAGGCACAGAAACAGCAACAGGACTTACATTGATATTAGAGAAAGTATATCTAAAATGATTATTTAATAAACACAGATTAAGGATTTTGTGTAATAAAAAGCATTATGCCACAGTTTAGTTGTATTTTTTTTCTTTTGTAGTGGGACATAAAGTAATGAAACATCTTATAATCAATAGTATGTTAGGTTTAATGAAGCATCAGCTATTCATAACTTTTTAAAGATTTTATTTATTTATTTTTAGAGAGAGAGGAAGCCAGGGAGAAAGAGACGGACAGAAACATTAATGTGTGGTTGCTACTTGTGCAACCCCTACTAGGAACCTGGCCCAAAACTCAGGTATGTGCCCTGACTGGGAATTGAACCAGCAACCCTTTGGTTCACAGGCTGGCACTCAATCCACTGAGCCACACCAGCCAGGGCCAATTATTAATAATTGAATGTGACACTCTGTGCATACTTCTCTTTTATTCATTTTTTTTGCTAAATTCTCATAAAATATAAAAAGGGAGATTACTCCTCTTTCCTTAAAGAATAGGTAGTTGGATCTCCTGTTGTTGAAACTGGGATTCTGGGCCCTATGTGAAGATATTAGTAAGGAGGTTTGACATTCAAATGAGGTAGAAATCCCTGAGGACACACACATCTTGACTCTATGACTTCAAGGTAGATGGGGTGAGTGGACTTTCCATAAGAAAGGCAGATGGAAGAGTGGAAGGTCCTATGATAGCCGGGGTCTTATTTCCAGGTCCTCTCCAGGTTAGACTTCTTACAGGGTTGGCTGCAGGCTGGGTCCAAGCTCAAAGGCCACATAGAGTACCCTGCAGGCCAAGCTTTACGTGGAGCAAATGGACTTACGAGTTTTTTAATGGATTGTGCAGACCTAGACAATGAGTGTCTCCAGCATGTCCAGAAAAATTAATGTTCAGAGGCTCCTTTCTTCATGTGCCCTAAACTGTTTAACTTCTAGAATACTATTGCAATGCAAGGTGGGAGGCAGGAGCCATGAAATATAAAAAAAGTTATAGACACTAGATTTCTCAACAACCTTGGTCCTAGGGGCTCAGAGATTGGTATGAGTTGATTTTTAAAAATAACTGTGATATCTCATTAAACTTAAATATATTTCTGTATAATCAGGGCAAAGAATTCTGAAAGCACAGAGGAACCATTGATTACAGCTCAAATTAGGAGGCTACGTTAATTAGATCAGCAATATCTTCAGTTTTGTTCTGACAACAATCCAGGAAATGGAAGTACAGAAAGGTAGAGGTGGGTGTCACCATTCAAGTAGGATGTGTGTTTTGCAAACAAACATTGGAGAGTTAAGCATCTGGAACAGATCAGCATAAAGAGGGGATGTTTTAAGTTAGGAAATCCTCAAGGAATCCCAAAATCACAGTATGGAGGCAGCTGATTACTTTAATGACATGTAAATCTACATTTTGTGTAAGATCTTACTTTGTCAGATGAAGCTGGATATTAGTTATTGACTGAAACACAGTTTTTCCTGTATTGTCATATTTGTATTTCTCTACTGTACACATGGCCATTTATTATAGGATATTTGTAACAGCAAACACTAGAAACAAAATCACATATCCATTGATAGGGGGTTGGTTGGACATCAAGGTACATCCTCACAATAGAACACTCTACAGCTGTGAAGGGTGAGGATGTGGGAGGTGTAGCCCTTTGGTACTATGGACTAGGTGTACTATTAAATGCAAAGAGCAAGATGGAGAAAATGTATGCAGCATGCACCTACTTACCTAAGAAGGTGGTGAATTGTGGCAGGTCAACTTGTGAATGCTCTCTCCCCCAAATATGTCCAGTCCTAGTCCCCAGAACCTGAAATATGTTACCTTGCATGGCAAAGGGACTTTTCAGATGTGATTAAATTGGGGGCTTTGAGATAGAGGGTTGTGCTGAATTATTCAGGGGAGCTCAATGTAACCTCAAGGGTCAAGATGGATGCAGGAGGGAGTTAGAGGAGATGTGATACAGGAGAACGGTCAGAAAGAGGCAAAGCCGCTGGCTGTCTTTGAAAATGGAGGAAGGAGGTCACTAGGGAAGGAAGATGATGTCCTCTAAAAGTCATTCTTGCTGCAAAAAGTAAGGAAGGAGGTTTTCCTGTGGAACCTCCAGAGAGGCACATAGCCCTGCTGACATTGATTTTTGCCCAGAGAGATCCACGTCAGACTTCTAACTGCATAGATGTAGATAATACATTTGTGTTGTTAAAGCCACTGAGTTTATGGTAATTTGTTATGGCAGACAGAAAACTAATGCAGAAAATAAAACATAAAATTAAAAGAGAGGTTACATGTAAGGGGAGAGAGGAAATAGGATAGCGTAGTCAGGGATAGAAACTAGGCTTGTTTTATAGATTTGACATGGACCATGTATGTATTTTATATAATTATAAAAAGTAAAGTGGAAAATCAGTCTATAAAAATGAAATGGTCCTGGCTGGTGTAGCTCAGTGGATTGAGCATGGGCCTGTGAGCCAAGGGATTGCAGTTCAATTCCCAGTCAGTGCACATGCCTGGGTTGCAGGCCAGTTCCCAACAGGGGACACACGAGAGGCAACCATACATTGATGTTTCTCTCCCTCTCTCCTTCCCTCCCCTCTAAAGATAAATAAATAAAATGTTTTAAAAATGAAATGAAAAAATTTGTTAGAATAACCATACAGAGGTTCAAAGTGACGTGAAAACAGTTATTTGGCTATATTCTCCGTATGATATATCCTAGTGAATTTTTTTTAAAACTGCAGGGAAAAATCCTACACTATTTTCACTAATTATATGGTTGATGGTAAATTTTTTATTCTTATTATGAGAATAGTATAGGTATATCAAGGACAAAGCAAATAAATAATTGATATTCTTCTTTAAAAAATTATTGTATTTTTCCATTACCATTTATTCCCCTTATATGTTCCCCTACAATCACCACACTGCTGTCCATGTAAATGAATCCTTTTTCCTTTTTGCTCAATCCCTCCACCCCCTAACCTCTAATTCTATCATTCTGAATCATTAGAACTCAGATTCTGAGCATGGGAAAGGAGATTCAGATTTAAGATCAAAGAGATAAACAAAAATCCTGCACTCTTCAATTTAAATTTGGAAGTATCAATTTAATCATATGATGATTCTATTTAAAACAATTTTTCTATCTTTGCTGAAAAGACCTTGAAATAACGCGCAGCTTATTAGCAATTAGAACTCCTAGTCTCTACAGATTATTAACCATCAAATATAATTTTCCACTAAGATGAACCAGAGCTCCTTGTAGATTTCAAAAAAAAAAAAAAAATTAGATTTTGGAAAGAATTGTACTTGATGAATCTGGATCAGTTTATCATGCTACATTGCAGTGAAGCTATAAAAGAATACTAAGTCATGTCAAATAATACAGGAATAACTCAAAGACTCACCCACAGGTTAAAAATGGGTGAGGGTAGCCCTGGCTGGTGTGGCTCGGTGGATTGAGTGCCAGCCTGTGAACCAAAATGTTGCTTGTTCGATTCCCAGTCAGGGCACATGCCTGGGTTGCAGGCCAGGTTCCCGGTAGGGGGTACACAAGAGGCAACCACACATTAATGTTTCTCTCCCTCTCTTTTCCCTGCCTTCCCCTCTCTCTAAAAATAGATAAATAAAATCTTTTTTAAAAATAGGTGAGGATAAAAAGTATAATAATCGCAATTGAATTGAAACATTTCAAGTACATTTAAATATATGAGTTTATAAAGATGAATAAATTGGCCATTATTGAATGATTCTCAAGTATCAGCTCTTTATTTTTAATACTGGCCACTGTTTTGTGTGTGTGCAAATAACTTGTATCAGCTCTCATAGAGAGGAAAAAATTAAGCTGAAATTCAAATCCTGATCTGATGCCAGGTTTCCTACTCTTTCCATTGACTATACTATACTGTCTCTAAACATGGATGAGAAAATGTTCTTTCAGTGTCTGTCAATTCATTCTACCAATCCAGCAGCTACAGACTCCAGAAGGGAAAGGATGCCTTCCCTGGTAGAATTTACAATATTAAATTCTGAGGGTACAGGATAGGATCTATGGCTCTGTGCCTGACCACCCACAACTGCTGAAAATCAGGTGATGTCTTCACAGAGAAAATACACTTTAGCCCCCCATGGATCCCCAACATTGGACATACGGATCTTTCAGTAACTCTAGCTAGACAAGTGTGGAATCGGGACATAAGAAGGTAGCTGTCTGCAGCTGGTATCAGGGTTCAAAGCTCTACTGAACATCTGGAAGTGGGAAGTCAAGAAGGAGGCTGGGGTAGGTTTAAAGACTGCAGTGACAAACAGCAAACTGTAGCTTTTTGAATTCGAACTTTGTGGTTGAGATAGGCAAGAGCAGAAGTGGGGCATTTGGATACCACGAGCATCCACCTTCAGAGAGAAGCCAGGAGAAGAGTAGGAAGCCGACCCACAGAGAGGGATTTGCCCTGATTCCCCCTTTCCACTCGTTATAAGTAGTTGGGCCCAGCAGGGGGCGGGCCACAAAGGCCTGATACAGCCTATGGGACGGAGGACAGTAAGATCAACAGGTCTTTGGTTTAAACAGAGGCAAAAGTTCTAGACTCAGCTCGGAAGCTTTTTGAAATCTTAGATCATTGGTGAAAGTACAGAGGGGATGAACTGCTAACGATACACCTAGGCCTGTGAGTGAGTAAAAGAGGCATCCGCAGGCCAGATACATAGGGGGAAACTTACCTAGTCCTCAGCCTGTCCTTCGTAAGAAAAAACGTATCTCACTCAAAGATTAAAGAATTAATGGCCAGTAATATACATACATGCTTGCTCTCCATGACATCCACATGTTTGGCATGGTGTAGACTGAACATCTGGGCAATTGAAAACACTCGACTTCTCTCCTGGTGGTTCTGGTCGTTTGGAAGACAGAAGCTCACTCAATTTCATAGTCAAGAAGTGGGAAGCAAAGTAACACATGACTGACAATAAGTCAGAAACCAGACCAGGTTGCCTCCAGTATAGAAAGAGGTCCTTGGTATTCAAAGAGTGGCTCACCAGCACGGGCGTCACCTGGGAGGGTGCTGGACAGGAAGGCTCTCAGGCCCATGGCTAGCCCTACTGAATCAGGATTCATTCTACCCCTAACCCCAAGGGACTCATCTGCAATTAAAGTGTAAAAGCACCTCTAGAGCATTCAGCATTATTACCACCACCGCCATGGCTACCATGTATTTAGCACTTACCATGTGTTAATACTGCTCTTTGCATGAATTCTCTCATTGCAGCCACGTGAAGAAAACACACTTACAATCCCCATTTTAGAAGGGAAGTAACTGACAAAGGAAGAAATTTAAACTTGAAAAATCACATGGTTTGTAACTGGCGGAGTTGGGATTCAAACTCAGGTCCTTAGAACCCAAAAGTATGAGTCTCAATTACAGTGTTCTTATCCTTGGAAATGGCCATACACATGAGTAGAAACTCCATTGGTGACATGTTTGATTATAAAATATGAATATATTATAGAGACAAATAAGGGAGGGATGTAGAGAGAGAGACTCACCATCACCAAAGAATTTTCAAGGGTAGTTAAGACCAGATTTAAAACAGCAAAGGTGGGCAGGAAAGGCCGTGCACAATAAGAACTGTTAGGTCTTTCTTTCTTCACTGATTATTCCAACATTAAAAGATTTCAGGTTCCACAGAAATATTTATCGGAGAGAAAAACAAAATTAACATTTTATGTTTCATCTGTTTTGACAAATACATAATTGCCCTTAGCCTGGCAAAGATTTTCCCTGTTTTCCCAAATGAAAACTGACTAAATGTGACATAAATTTAGAATTAATCCCTACTATAGTTAGGATTTGCTACAAAGCAGCTGTTTCTTATTCTCATTTCTTGAGGATCATGTGCTGATTATGACAGACTTATTAAATGTCTTCAGGAGGCTATCTGTGAAGCTGTTTTGGGCCATTTGTGAATAGTTCCTGAGTTTTATCATAAAACTTTCTGCCTGATTCTCTTGATCCAGGGGTGGTTCGTATTAAGTAACTGAGAGATAATAATCAGAAAGAAATGGCATGCCTCAAAATCTGAAACGGGGCTATTTTAATCAGTGTATTTTCATTTAAATTACTTTTAACTTATTTTTCAAAGGGAGGTTTCTAGCGTTTATAATTTTTTTCTTTTAAAACAGGACTTTGAAGTGTGCACAAAACACAGACGGTGGCCACGTCTGCACGATGCCGTCTCAGGTTGAAAGAAGGAAAGTATCCTGCCAAGGTCCACAGCACCCCAAGCGTCCTGACCAGTACAGGGCTCCCACACGAGCTTCCCGGCAGGGGTCTCCACTGTGAGCCAGGCGATCTCTCCCTCTGCTTCCCAAATCGCTTATCTTCCGTTTTTTCCCACTGTCTGTTAGTAGCCTTTCACTTTAAATCCTTTCTGGTTCTCTACCCTCTACTGAGGACGTACTTCAATCAGGGACTACCCCATAGGTCTCTGGTGTTTATTCTACATCTTCCTGCCACTGTTCTATGACAGTCTTTTTCCTAAACAGGGTGAAAGAACTTGTTTGCCACTTGAAATGCCACTACGGCATTCCAGCAGCTTCGTTCTACTTGAGCTAACCGCAAACCAAGTTGGCCTAAGACCTTTCTCCCCGACTCAGTGCACTGCACACGGTTACCCACATTTTCTATTAGGATGGTCCCAACCGAGGTAAACCAGCCCCATGAGAAGTGGGGATAATTTGCTCCAAAGAGCACCTTATCGATTTGAAGATTACCATAGTCCACAGGTGGTTTGACCTTGATGGGATGCTTTGACCACTGCAGTCTATTGAGCTAGAACAGACCTGGAAACTCAGTTGGTTCCAAGCAGGTGGTGAATCTCTTGAATCTGTTCACTAGTTTCCAACTTATATTTTAAATGTTTATGAGATATAGTTTATATACAGTAGAATGCACAGATCCTAAATTTATTCTGATGAATTTCAATAAATAATACGCTGCATGTCAATTATACGCCATCATCCAAATCAAGGTGTTCTTTTCCATCATTCTATAAAGTTCCTTTTTACTCTTAAGTTAATGTGCCAGCCCAAAGACAAATGTTCCACCCATTTCTATATAAGTGAAGGCACGTATAATGTACTCATTTGGGTTTCTTTTGTCAGTATAATATTTTTGAGGTTTATCCATGTTTTTGTTTACCAGTAGCCTATTCCTTTTCACTGTTGATTAGTATTTGATTTTGTGAATATACCATTATTATTTGTTTATCCACTCAACTATTGATGGATACCTGGGCTGTTTCCAATTTTTTATTATTATAAATGAAACTTCTATGGACATTCATGCATAAGTCTTTCTGGGGATATCTGTTTTTATTTGGGTTTATGAGTGGAATCATTGAGTTGTATGGTTATCAATATTAGAAACTGCCAAAGTGTTTTCCAAAATTATTTTATCATATTTTTACTTCAGCTAACAAGGAGAGGTCTGATTGCTCCTTTTTCTTGCCAACATTTGTTGCTGTTAATCTTTTAAAATTTTAGCCATTCTAGTGGGTGTGTATTGTTATTTTGTATGATTTTAATTTTAATTCCCCTCATACACAATGATTTCAAGTGCTATTAACATTAATATTCTTATTTTGTGAAGTGTCTGTTCAGATCATTATTTTAGAGTTCTTTAAATTTACTATAAACTGGCAGGTTTCCTTCCAGAAACCAGAAAACTAAAAGTTGACTTATACTGCACTAAGAGATCCCCTGCTTGAATGACTTGAAGCTGTTCAATACTACCAGCAAACTGAGATGTTTCTTTAAGGGCAAAACAAAAATCTCTTTTTGGGCTTTAGGGATATGCAGGGGCTATGATGACCACAAGTTCATTCTCGCCTTTGGTCAATTACAATTGTTATTGTAAAACTTCTTCTTACTAGTAAATGGTAGTGCCCTCACCTTCCGGGAACTTATAGTCCAGTAGAAAAGTCAGAAGTGGAACAGATGATTACAAGGTTAAGAAATATTTCAAAAAAAAATAGAAGCAGAGAGTAATTATAGTTCACATAGCAAGGGAAACAAACTTTGGGTTGATAGGGAGAGGAGGAAGGGGTCAGAAACTGCTACTTTGAGGAAGGTACATTTCAAACGAACCCTGAAGGATTCGTGGGAGGCAATAGGAAGAGGAAATGTGTTCCACTTAGATTGCTGAAAGGACTGGCGATGTGCGTTCCAGGTGGAAATACCGTGTTTACACTGAGCACTATTCAGCGGCACCACGCAGCTTGCTGCTACGGTCCATTCAAAAATGTGAGCAGGGGCTTCAGTGATCTCTAGTGGTTCTGTAGTGGTAACAGCACACTGTTTGTTATGCAACTATGTGAGACCATTTTCAGCTTCCTCAAAGATTATTGTATTTCCCTTCAATCTCAAATACCCTTGGCATCCTTATTTTTGTCTCTTACCCACATGTTCACGTTGACAAAAATACCAGTAACTTCCAGCCAATTTATTAATACAATCTTCATCTGGCATTGGGTACTGAGTACTTAGCCCCAGCTCTCAATTATTCTCCAAGATTTAGAAGTCTTAATAGAAATATTTTCAACTCTGTAGTCACCATCATCCACAGGTGTCAGTGAAACAGGAGAGCAGGCTCTTAAATTCAATTTTTGCTGCTAAACATTTTACCAACAGCCCAGTAAGTCAAAGCATGGAATTGTGGTATATCCACATATTTTTTTCTCTGCACGGCACACCCTATACCATTGGCATTATTGTTTCTACTCCCACAACTTACTTGATTCCTTCATGCCACTGATACCCTGGATAGAAGTCAGTACTTAAGCAGACTATGGAAATCCAACCAGATTTCAGAGATGCCTTCTGGGGGAGGGGTTTCAGGAACCATAATGATGAATAATTAATAATGTGGGGGGTGGGGTTGAGCAGGAGATGTATATGGCTCTTCTCCTGGAATATACATAGTACTTGCTGGTTCTGGAAGGGGGAAGAATAACACTTAAAAGACTTTGCAAAGGTGATCAAGCTAATAACTGTCCGTGCAATTTACCTTCTCTGCTATTTTGCCTGCCCTGTATGACTTATGGGAACTTAACCTGCCTTCCTAACTATACTACTGCCCTGTGACCAGGGGATCCACTGTAGGGAGCAGAGTACAATGTATAGGAGATGTTGGAATCCCGTATGTAATCCATGACGAAGCCGGAGTCCAAGGAGTGGTAATGGGAATCTGCCGCCCCTTTAAAGAACACCGATGAGTAGATTAAGGCCTTGCGGCAGGAAAACATCTAATGCTGACTTTAACTCCCATTTCTCCTGCCTGCACTTGAGGACCAACCTCATCAGCCCCATATCTATCTCTGGCTCCCAGGCCAAGCCTGTGTCAGCTGGCTTGATAGGGGTGAAGAAAATTTTGTAAAGAGATCATTAAAGAAATCATAAACCATTCAGAGAATAGATAGAATGCAACAGGTAACAGTCAATAAGCTAAATGGCTAAGCATTTTCTAAAATTAATTATAGGTAGAAGTCCTTAGATTGAAAGAATACATTGATTATAGAGAATGATAAAAAAATAAAAACTCACAACCAGAGATAGTGTATACAAAACAAAGAACATTAAGGATAAAGAGAAAAAATTAAAAGTTATATACAGAGAAAAGGTGGATGTCATACAAAAAAATAATAATACTGGTAGCATTCTGTCAAACTAAAATAGAAATATATACCACTAAATTATATTTTAGCTATGGGAGCCTGTTATCCATAGATCCTCAGTGAAATTACTCCAGAAGGATGCACTTTAGCCAGAAGAAAAATAAACCCAGAAAAGAATTAATAACGTAAAAGAAAAGGTGTAAGTTTAAGCATTGATTGTAAAAAAAATAATAGTCATATCCATTGAGATAATAAAAATAGGCTGTATAACTTTGAATCCAGTAGAGAGGAATAAGAGGGAATCACAGATATTCTAATAATTCAATAAAAGGTATAAAAGAAATAAAACAAAAAATAAAAATCCACCAAAGCTATGGTAAATAGAAAATACAAATAAGATAATAGGAATAAACTTAAATATATTAGCAATCCCATCAATTATAGAGGGATCATTTTTATTTGACAAAAAGCAGTGGAGTCACAGATGGAATTTTTCAAAAATACTGCTGTATTCTGGGTTTTTTTAAAAGACAAACTAAAAGATTAGGACCGAAAGAAAAAGATGGAGTGATTTAGGACTGTTATATCTCCAAGTGAATCATTACATTAACTTATCCAATAATACTCTGCCTTTAAGTCAGTCAGTACAGCTGTGTCTGCTTTCGTTTGGTCAGGATCCTCTTGTGCCTTCACATTTCAGGTGTGTCTCTGAAAAAAGATATCTATGGTCGTGTTTTAACATGTGGAAAATAGAGAACCTACTTCAAAATAATCCCTACTTATGAGCCAGAAGGAAATTCTAATGAAAATTAAATAACATTTAAAGTATGAGAAAACTATTTCACTTTATTACTTTAAAACCAAGTGTCACTAAATACATGAAGGAAGAGTGAGTTATTCAATAAATGACAGTAGAAAAATTGGACTGCCACATGAGATAAAAAACAAACAAGTTACATCTCTTTCTGACACTAAGCGGAGAGACGCGCACGCAGCAGCCCTCGGAGTTGGCCTGTGTACACGTGGACATTGAGCAGAACTCATACAGCGCGTTCCTTAACAGGTGCATCATCTCAGACAGTCATTGAAAACGACTTAAGAATTCAAAGGAAAAGCTGAGATGCTATCTAGAACATCTATTCCCCACACCACCACCCCCCCCCCATTTGCAACAATTCTGTTTTGTTATCAGGAAGCTAAGATTTCCTCTTCCCTGGCTTTCCTCATCTAAGTTAGTTTTCCTGAGTGTTTTATATCCCCCCGTAAGTGTGGCCTCAGAACTGTGTGCGCACACAGGTCTGCAGCTGTGTTTGCTTCTCTAGGTAGATCCAGATTACCCGACAGAACCCCTCTCCTCTATTTCTTCAGTCTTGGACAATGTACAGATTAAACAATAAACAGGCTTCTGGGAAGGGAGTGGGGGGTAGGTGGTCTGAAGAGGGGCAGTGAGAGGGACATTTTTGGTTTGCTTTATGTCCTTTTTTCATCTTTTAACGTGAGTATGCCTGTGCATCACTTGTGTTTAAAAAAAAAAAGTCTTTGAAAGTACCAAAATAAGTCAGCAAACAAAAGTATTGCCTTGAGGTCAGGAAAGTGGAGTTCAAAGTCATGGTCTGTGAGAAGGGTTACTGAACATGTCCATAACTACATTTCTTTACCGGTAAAAATGGGGATAATACTTCCAGAGACATATTGGGATTTTGTAGGCCCTGTAGCTTTTACGATTTTGGAGGTCTTTTTTAAGAAAAAGAATATGAGATATGAATGTAAAATTAGGAGTCAAAGTAAATGTTTACTTAGAATGAGAAAATCGAACTAATTATTAATTATAAAAAATGACAATTGACAAATATGACAAACATCAGGAGATTTGTGACATGTGACCATTGCTAAGACCCCTCCCAGGGCCTTGAAGAGGCCAGCACACCTGAGACCTAAACTTCTTCAGCTTCAGGGTAGAGATGCCCAGGCTCACTTCACATGGTCATTGAAAGGATTAAATGACACGAAGTTAGTGTCTGCTTTGTATAGTCTGACACACGTGACACCTCCCATAGTGTAAGTCCCTGTCCCTCTTCATTTAGCTGAGAAATTCTCAGGCAAAGGAGGCCTTAAAAAGATGCAATTGCCTAATTTTTCATCCCACAGATTCCTTTTTTTTTCCTGTGTCAGACTGAGGGCATGAGGGTATAATTATGAGAGGGAGTAATGAGAGGATTAAATTAGATAAAGTGTGTGGAAGCGCCTCACATAGTGCCTGGTCTCTATTAAATTAATACATGACTGTTGAATTGAATTACGGCTTGCTGAAAGCTGACACCTCCGAGTAAAGTGAGCTTCAGCTAATCCACTTGTGAAATAAGGTGCATGCACAACAAGAGAGATGGAAACTTAGTCTGCAAAAGTGTTTGTTAGCCAAACAAGACTTTAACTGCGTTGGGGGCACCTTGCTGCCCAGTTTCAAAGAGCACAAAGTTAGCCCCTTGTCTCATTGCCTACCAGGTGAGCCCTCCTTCAGTGCTAATTCTCTGCCACGCATTCTGTCCTCTGTGAATTCTTCCCCAGGTGATCTTTGCCCGTTAAGTAAACCCAAATAAACAAGCACAACACTCCAAGCATGAATCTTGTGAGTGTTCTTGTACGCACATGTTCTTACATTCTTACTCAACTGATGTAGTTTCGACTTTATATATTTGTGCAAACAGACCAATTTAGAATGACCTTTATATATATATTTGTTTATATTTTTAGTCAGCCTTTTCCCCCCACCCCTTCTCCCCTAATCTTTCTTGGAAAAGTAATCGTTTTCTTGATAGGTGAGTAGCTTTAAAAAAAAAAAAAAAAACCCTCAAAACAGAATACATAAAACATCTGTGAGAACTAAAATAAAGAATACAGACTTTTGTTGGTAAATCCACGCCCAAGAAGAGTAAGTGGCTTCGGGAACACATGCATCTTTCCTGGAGAATTAGCAATCAAAGCAGTCAGCTACAATTTTGACTCAAAGACCCAAATCCTGAGCAGACCTGTGCCATAATCCCCCTATTTCAAAAAGCTGGAGCTCCCGCATATACGGGACGCATGAAGCCTGCTGCACCTCCTGGCAGGCCTCGAGCTACTCTTTAGGACATCCCCAACCCAGCGACTGGGATCCAGATAAAGATAGGCAAAAGTATCTCTTAAAAAATCAGATGTTTTGATTCTACAGAAAGAAAGATATCAAAACGCTTAACTACAAAATTACTGAACAACCATCAGTGAAATATCAAAGAATATGAAAATATTTAAATTGTAAGGGAATTTTTTTCCTCTGGCAGACAACATAATGAAATATTTGCCTGTGCCTTTCTGCCTTGTTCTCATATTAGGCACATTGGAGAAAAACGAAATTTTTAATCTGGGAAATGTCACTGATGAAGGTCTAAGTAGAATCTAGTTTTCTGGATCAAGAAGAACAGACATTATACATCAGAAAACAAAGTCCCCTTTAAAGACTACTTGAGAAAAACTGAACAAGTGATATAATTTATCATTTTAGGTATAAAAGTAAATGCAAAAGGATTTGAATTATACTCAGTATCTGCCATTGGCTGGTACTGTGTTCTGCTTGGTGGGTGACTCAGCCTCGGCCCCGGCCAGCAGGTGTAGGGGGTGTATGCTAAGGGCTCTTGAAATAATCATTTTACAAGTCAAACAGTTCAGGTATTTATTGTTTTAACACTTTTAAGTGAGTGGTTGGTTAGTCAAAATAACTAGTTAATTTTGCCATACGAAGATAATCAAACGCAATCTTGTCATTTCATAATAAAATTGACTACTATTTAGTGCGTATATACTACGTGTCAAATTCTGTAGGTATTAGGCCATTGCCCATGTAATCAGCATAACTATAGTGAGTATTAATTATTACAAGATCAATGAGGTAAGAGGTGGCAGAGGCAGGATTCTCCCCAGCTCAGCTGTGCTCCTGACAGGATGGCTCTTCAGAGTTACTGCGTGTGGAGGCCAGGGGGCCAGGCCGCACCCTCCCATCAGCCAGTCATTGGCTCTGGGAATGAGAACAATCTCAGGCAGGGCAGCTCGCTGTGGCTAGGACGAGGCCCCGTCAGAACACAGCTGCAAGGCATTAGCCCCCAATATTCACATCAGGTGGGGACGGTTCTCTGGCCCTGAGGAAGGATCTCTGTGGAGAACCACGGCATCAACCATTGTTCACCTCTTGTACCGCTTGGATCCACTTTCTTCTTATAATAAGTTTTTTCCACCTGGGAACAGGCTCTGATTGGGCTTATTTCCTGAGAAACGAAGTTCAAAGGATAACTATAGCCCCTCAGCAGTTCTAATCAAAGCTGCAATGACTACTCACCGTCCCCGCTCTCACCTTGGCAAGCACTACTAAACTAGGCAATTGGCTGGGGTGAAGGGTGGGGAGGGATTTTCTAGCCTCTCAGCCCTGAGGGGTCTGAGCCCCAAGCGCTTAATAGGCTGTGATGACTGCTCATCCATTTGACATTACAATTCGGCACAGAAGTGTCAAGAACTTGAAGACAGAGCAATTGAAACTATCCAAAATGAAATACGGAGAGAAAAAAGGAATTTGTAACATGAGCAGAGTATCAATGTTGAAGTGTGGGATACTTTAAGATGCCATGTAATTGGATTAGGGATCTTCACCTGTGAAAGGAAGCGGATGGACGCAGGGTTGAACCGAGGAGGTCTGGCCGAGGTACAGACTGACGCAGCTGCCGAGAAGCACTGTGTTGAATGTGCCCACCAGAGTGTCCTCAATGACCTTCGTAACGTGGCTCAGTCACCAGATACAAGCCACCCCAGGAAGGGCGTGATGCTGGCTAAGGGATCTCGCTGCCCAGAGAGAGCCCTAGGCCAAACTGAAGGCTGGAGGAACCTGCTCCCAACACCGCTGCAGCTGGGCAGCAAGCCCTCCTCCGGAGTGATCTGGAGGCAGGTCTCTGGGTCAGCACAGGCCTGGAAGCCAGACTGCTCGGGTTCTCATCCTGACTCTGCCACTTCAGGTAAGGTCCTACCTCTCTGTGTTTTGGTTTCCCCAAGTACAGGATGGAGTCAGTAACAGTTGTACCTACCTCGTGGGATTTTTGTGAAAAGTGGGTGAGTTTAGATAAAGCATTTAGAAATTTGCCTGGCCCAGTGTTAAGTATTTTACAGATATTTGCAAATATTGTTCTAATTATCTCATTTAACATTCCCATTGACCCTAAAACACAGGTGTTTTTGTCTCCATTTTGCACATCAGAAAACTGATACTTCAAAAGGTTGAGTAACTTGCTTAAGACCACCCAGATAGCACATGGTAGGACCAGAATCCACATGTGGGTTGGTTTGTATCCAAAGGTCACCTGTATGACGCAATAAACTTTTTGTTGTTATTTTTATTAATACTTGTTTCTTGGCGATGAATTATCTAAGCAGACTGTAAACCTTCGGAATTTTTGTAACGTGTTAGACCCAGCACAACATCCAACACTGAGTAAGGACTCAATAAATGTTTGCTGACTAGCAGGACAAAGAACCCACAGCCTCCTTTGCTGAATGGAGACTTCGCCTGTTGCTGCCTTGTTGTATCCTTAAACCGAGGTTTTTTTGTTTGTTTTAGTTGCTAAAGGGCTATACACTTTATACTAATATCATCTCCCACACAAATAAAATTCACTAAGTTAGAGGAGGTGCAGACTTTTCTGGAACTTTGTTTTGTATCTCCTTGAGGAACTTCAAGCACATAATATAATTAACTCAACGTCCTTTTTTTCCATACGTGTGTCTCAGTTCCTTTTTATATTTTTTAATTCAACACATGTCATTAAAGGAGACTTATTTTTTATTTTAATACACCTTGTTTATCTGCAATAATTAAGATGAGTAAGAGATTGAAGGGATTCATCAAATAGGTATGAATTTCCATCTGAGCCCACAACTGATCAGGGCTAAAAAGAATACGTAAAAACTTAGTGTGTGTTAAATGCAAACTGGAGATTTTATAAACAATTCATAAAATAAAAATATTTTAGCAAGATTGTAACATAATGTGCGGTGAAGTATTTGAATGAGCTAGCATGTTGGCACAATTTTGGTGGTAGCAGAAAAATTTGTTCCATGTCACTCATTAACGTCATCATCCAGTTTTCATTAATAAATTCATCAGAGGTTAATGGGAGTTTCATCTGAGTAATCAAGACCAGGATTTTCTTTCCTGGCTACTTCACTGATCAATCTTAACATTTAAGCAGCAATCAAATTTCCTGGAAAAACAAAGTCCAAAAAAATGATCTGGTTGAGTGAAATATTGTAGCCGACATCTGAGAGAGTTGCCTGTCTCCTTCGGATACAGCACCGTTATTTCCCCTTGAAAATACTCCTGTTCTTAGGCTATGTGGTTTGAGTGGAGTTGTGCCCGCGGTTGGGTGTGTGACTTAGAGAGGTTTCAAACAAAACATTGAACCATCTGGCACCAACTAGACCCCATAGCAGGGCCTTGTTGGCCTGTTAAAAATGAAGAATCTCTCTTCTGCTGGGGTTGATGAGTCACTGGTCAGCAGTAAGGTAGTCATTGCTGGCAGCCATTGCGCCATCATGAGGAACCTCACTACCGGGAAGTGTGGAGTCATCAAGGGAGAGGAGCGTAAACCAAGAGGGAAAGACGGGGAGAGAGAGAGGGAGGGAAGGAGGCAATGGGGTAACATCGCATAGCCCTTGGATCTAGCTGTACTTCAGGTTCACCCTAGTATTTTTCAATTACATTATATGTTATATAATATACTGTATATTATATATGATATATGTATACAATATATGTGTTATATATATTATATATCCTAATCATTGTGAGTTGAATTCTCCATCACATACAATTGAAAGAGTCCTAATAGTAATAGCTCTTACCTAATAAAAACACCAAGTTTCAGTATGTTCTCAAGTATTTGCACCTTTAGATAGTGGCAAATACACTTTTCTAAGTACTTAAGGTCATTTTCCATGCAGCTCATAAGTCCAATTGGAAAGTGATATATTCAGTGGATCTGCTAGGGTGACTTTTCAATATCATTAATAATTTGGTATTTTGGATTTAGAGTCACAATTTGTGCTCTCTTGTTTTTTGTTGCAATAATTAAATTACAAGTCATTAAATTGATCAATTTAATATGATAACAATGAAATAAAATGACTAAATAATAGTGAACCCAAAATTTAAACAAGAGGAAATTACATAGAGAAAGGAGAAATCATTGTTCTAGGAAAAGGAGTACAGAATTCTGGTACTGTTATTAAACAATAAATTTAAGTGTGACCTTTCTAGCAGCTAAGGCCAAAAGAACAAATTTTAAAATGTTCCCTTTCTGTTGCAAGGAAGGTTATCAGTTATCCAGAAGAGATAGACTTCCTAATTTTTTTTTTTTTTTTTTTAGTTTTCCTCAGAGTCTGGGGTTTTGTTAGAGAAGTCTCACTTTGTTTGCTTTGTTTCTTTTTCCCCCCGTTCTTCATAAGACTTGGTAGCTACTTTAGTAAAATACTGTGATAACATTTTCATGGCTTGCCTAATGCCTAATGATTACAGAAGAAGAGATAGAAACCAGCTGGTTTATCCTTCAGCCAGGCCAAGACTGAAGTGATGTATCTTATCAGACAATTGAAACCACGTGCTCCAGCTCAGACCTCCTGCTCAAAGGTCAAGGAGGTAATGTGCAAATTCGGGATGCTTCTGAAAGTCTTTTAAAAGGACTTGTGGGTGGTAAAGCGTGGCTGAAATGACTTCTTCATGTTCTCTGGAAATTCAAACCTAGTATTTTTGCAGAGTCTGAGCAAAAGTGATTGTATTTGACCTTGTTACTTCAAAGCCTCTATTGCACTCTTAAAGATAAAGAAAAACATCGCTGCCTCAAAATAAATGGACTGCCAGCTTCAAGAAATCATTTGAAGGTACTTAAACGGTCAAAAGCCATTAATATTATCACAAAGTTGTACCCCACTTCTCGGGAATCTGGAAAGTACAATTTAGTTTCCATTGCCACATATATGTTTGGCTCCATTTCCTTTCCGTCTTCAGTCACAAGTCTCTTGTCCTTAAATTAAGTGCTTCATCAAACAATTTATGGGACTCAATTAGTTCTTTTATTGTCCTTCCAGAAACCTGTACCCTGTATGTCAAAAATCCAGAAATAGAAAAATCACAGCCACCAGGTCAAGAAATAGTATGTAGTAGGAGTTTATTGTGCATATAAAAACAGTTTCCAACTAGGAGTTTTCAAACTAAAAATTGATAGGAAGCTCAGGGACATAATGTCACAGGGCAGCTTATGAAGAGAAAATGAAGATGTCATTTAATCTCCACAGTGATTGACTGTTAGAATCACCAGATGGCAGGGGATTGATTAAAAGGATTATCTCATACCAATTTTAGAAAGATGTCTTAAGTTTTTTTTTGTGTGTGATTATCAAAGACATACACAAGAAATAACCTAAATTAACTTTTGTTTGTGTTTATGAAGTGAGCTAGATTTAGTTTTGCTTAACTGGGCAAGTGTCTATGTGCTACAACCTCTAAGTATGTGGCTATACCTCCTTCAAGGGCCTTCTGGGAAATGTAGTTGCTTGGGTCAAAGAAAAGAAGCAAGAATGTGTATTGGAAAGCTACTATCAGTCCTTTTGCCCTTTTGAATCATAGAATAAATTACCTATTTAAAAACTAAATAAAAACCCATTTAAAATGGTTTTTTAAAACCTAAAAAGTGATACATAGGTCAGGCTAGCCTTCTCTGAGGGTTTATCCACTGAGGAGCTGCCCTTTCTCCAGGCCCCAACTGCCCCTGTGGACCCAGGGCCCCTCCAAAATATCTCACCCTTTCGAAGATACTGCCCCCTAGTGGCCACCTCAGTGCCCTAGATTCAGGAAGCACAGATCAGATGTTTGCAAGATTTCCATGAAGTCATTAATTCATATTCTCTCTGAAGAGTCATTTGCAGACTAGAACTTCAACCCATGAGATAAACTCAGAATCATTGTTCTTAGAATATTACTTTTAAGTAGTGTCTTGATTTCATTGATGAAAGCATTTTTTTGCCATATACCCAATCTCCTTCAAGTAGCTTTATGTATTCCTATAATAGGAAAACAAGAGTTTCGATTTCCATTTCTATTTAACACACTTAGTGCTGAGAGATACTTGAGAAATATAATTAGCTTGATCTTGACATCACAAATGTTAGAGAAGATTAATTTATATTATTTTAACATGTGTTTATTAATATACAGAGTGTACATTCATTGTAGGAGTTTACTTAATCTCCTTTATTATAATATGCAACTTATTAAAGTTATTTAATACTTTATCAATAGTTGTACAACTGAAATCAAGTACTTTTGCCATCCTTGAGGAGTTGCAGGCCTTAAAACAGTGAATTAATTTTTAAAATTTTCTAGGCAGCAATTTTTTAAATGTACTAACTGTGGTAATGGTAAATGGTAAACACTGAGAGCCACCCCATCAGATAATGATGCTGATGATCAGGGGACCAATATCTTCATATCAAGGCTGGGTAGCCACTGTTCATATTTTCTAACTGTCCACAGAGCAGGCCTATTTAGCAGTTTGTACTTAATACAGTGGCCTATTATATCCTATCAGCAATCTATGAGCAATTTAGATTTAAGCAAACAGATGAATCCTGTTGGAGGGAATCCCTTAATATCTGCTTCTCAATTTTCCACATAAGAGGGGCTTTCATTGCACTCCCCAGGAGGGGGCAATAGTGTGAGGTCCTGGTAAATCTTGGTGGGGTTTTTGGCTTCGACAGCAGAAAAACAGCCCCCTCCACACACACACCCACCCACTTTTCCCCTGTGCTGCCTCAGGCTGCCATTGCTGCCCAGTGTCTGTGGTTTCTCCATTACCCAAAAGTCCTATCTACAGCCTACACTTGTGGCTGGAAAGTACTGGGGAAATCCACAGGGAAACCCCACACCTATCCCCTTCATCTTGAGTTTTACCCATTTTAGTAACTGACAACACCATTCAGAAACCTGGGGAGTCACTTTTGACTCTCTTCCTCACTCCAACTAGTTTCAAACCGCGGGCAGTGCCATCCACTCTACCTTTAACATATGCCTCTGTGTGCCTGCTTCCCTCCTCTCTGTACCTCTGGCATCTCTCACGGGGTAACCACAATGGCCTCCTAAATGGTCATCCTGCTTGAACTGGTGCCCCCCTCCAAGCCTGTCTTCGTCCAGCAGCAAGAGGGATCTTGAGGCATGTAGCTCAGCTCACGTTATTCCTCTGCTGAAGAGTCTCCAGTGGCTTCCAGCTGAACGAAGAGTAAAATCCAAGCCCCTTTCCATGTCTTGCAAGTTTCCTGCGCTCCAGCCCCATCGCTTCTCTAACATCATCTCATCAGGTTCTCCCGCTTGAAGCAAGCTCCGGGCCCTGGGGTCTTCTGTGCATTTCCGCTAAATCCCCTGCTTGGCCCTGTCCGTGAATTCTGTGGCCCAGAAGTTCTTCCCTCCCCTCTTCACAGGGCCGGAGGCTTCTCACTCCTCCTCACAGCTTAAGTGTCTTAGTGTCTTGAATGGTTTAAGCAAGAAGGCTTAAAGGGGAGCCTTCTTGGATATATCTTATCTCTTGTCCTCTCAGTTCCCCATTTTATATTATCAGCAAACCCTATTTATTGTCTTTCTAGTGCTATTTTGATGATGATGATGATGATGATGATTTTATTGTCTGGCCTCACAGCAAAGCAGAATTCCTTTGTTTTGTTTACCACTCTATCTGTGAAATAGTACTTTTCCTGGCACGCAGTAGCAACCTGATAAATATTTGTGATTTGAATAACTGAATAAACAAGTAAGGTTATTGTCAATCTAGCTATTTGTGTAGCAAAGCATTTTGAAGCACTTAATTTGATATTAGCCTCCTGGCAACTTGGTCAAAACTTTTTTTTTTTTTGGTTCCTGAAGCATTTAACAAAACCCCGGGGTTGGCTCAAGGGAAGCAGCAGCAAAAGCCAGAAGATAGGGGAGTCTGCTGACAGCAGTGTCACCACCTTACGGATCAATATCTTTAAAAAGAAGCAGGTCACACGTCTTTTGCAGTCACTTTAGTGGTCACTAAGTACGGACCATATCATAATCAATCACACACGGTGTCAGGCCTGCCTGGGGCCTTCCAACTTGTCCACTCTGCCTGCGGTGCTTTCCTCCAGATACTCAGGCATTTCTTTTACCCTTGTCAGGAGATGCTCAGGTGTCACTTTCTCAGTATGGTCTTCACTGACCATCCCATTGAAATGCCAGTCCCTCAACACCAGCACAGGAAAACACACACACACCCTGGTTGTGTTTTTCATGACACTTCTGACAATATGATGCATATGTAGTATATCATATTGTAACATATATAGACACACATATATATGTTCATTCTCTGTAATAGCTCAGGAATATGTGTTCATTTTGTTCACCATTGTATCCCCAACCTTATAAAATATTGCCATGCCTCCTATTGGTGTTCAATAAATATATAGATAGATAGTGGTGTATTGTAGGAATGAGGAATTTGTTCCTTTTTCAAAAGTCTTCAGTTCTGTTTATGTTGACATTGTCTGCAGTGTGTCAAGGTAAGCACAAAGTTGTGTGCAATTGAACCAGTTAACATTTCCTGCATTGCCAGAGCTCAGCGTAAGGCTGTTCAGGTTGTGCGCTGCTCAGCTTCAATGGGTCACATTCAACAGGGACTCGCTTGGAGCTGGACGCAACCTGCACAGCCATATTTGGGTCCCCTGGGAGGGGTGCGTTCATGTTGTTCTCTAAGGGAAAGAAAAAGGGAAGGAGAAAAAGTGAATAGAAAGGAGGAAAAAAGAATATGGTGGGAAAAGAAGTAGAAAAAGGGACTGAAAAGGAGACCAGGAAAAGAGACAGTAGGAAGGGGAAGGGGAACCTGGAAAAGAGAAAGGGAAGAGAGAGCTGAAGAGCCCTGGCTGGGTTGCTCAGTTGGTTAGAGCATCATCCCATGCACCAAAAGGTTACAGGTTCTATTCCTGGTCGGGGTGCCTATGGGAGACAACCAATCAATGTTTCTCAAATCGATGTTCTCTCTCTCTCTTTCTCCATTCCTCTCTCTCCAAAATCAATAAACATGCACTTAGGCGAGGCTTTTTTTTTTTAAGCTGGAAGACTGAGATTTCAGCCCCATACCTTATTCCTCTGCTCCCCAGCCTGTTCCTCTGGGACCCTCCTACAGCACTTCCTCCACTGCAAATTATGCATAAAACTTGAAGTCAGCCAGTCACTTAGGCCACTTACACCTTCGGGTTCATTGATATCCAATATACATGTACATAAATTATCCACACTAATTTTACATAGAATGCTTCCCTTCCACTGCATTTTATTCACTTACGGAATGCCCACTCTTGATGTTTGGTGGCCAAGCCTGTAGCTGTATGAACAAGAAAGTGAGGCAGTAGAAGCAGGAAGATGTGTTAAGAGGTCATCAGGGTGACAGTAAGGGCATGTCTGACAATGACTGAGCCTGGGGGGTAGATAGCAATAGCTATGACGACGTGCATGAAATATAGAACAAAGTGACATGAACGAAGAAATAGCAGGATTTTATAATGAGGAAGTGGGAACAGAAGGAATAAAACAGGAACCCAAATTTATGGCCCAAACGGAGCAGGCTACTGTTATAAAACTGATATTTCAGCAGGAGATTCTGTATGCAATCAATTGAGTAAGAGATGGAAAATTAGTTTTTACATGTTTACAGAAAATTGATCCTATGGAACTTAAATGGAATCCTACTGAATAAAAAGATTTATTAATAAAGCAGCATACCATACAGGTATCTGCATAATAGATTTCATTTTTATCCTTAATTATGTGAGGATAACTCAATTATATAAGAGAAAAAACTTTGATTTAGACTGTCTCAATTTTCAATTCCCCTTTCCTAATGAGGTTATACAGGCAAAATACCCAAAATACAAAAATCTGAACATAATTAGGAAAGGAAATTTTTAAATGAAACTTCACCAGTTTCCCGAGATGTCTGAAGAAGGAAAAGAATAAAGTTGCATGTGCTTTCTTTGGCTCATCGCCCAAAAAATTGTACTCCAAGCTTCATAAGAAATCAGAGTAGGGGGAAACCTGGCAAAAGCAAAACATGACAGGGATTGGGAAAATTTTCAGTAAATACAGCCTCATTAGAAATTTTAAAAAACTAAGAAAAACGTAGCATTTTGTAAGAACTATAATAGTAATGAAAACTTTAAACCTCGTTTATAAGAAATAGGTTAAGAAATATAAAGACTTGACACATGAGGAAATAGAAAACCAAATGCCTTTATCACTTTCTGTTAGTAAATCTTAAACCAGTTTCTCCCCTATGTATAACCAGGTGACATTGGACAATAAGAGCATTAACCTCAAGGGTGGTTGTGGCAATTTAGTGAGATAATTGAAGACCTGAGCACGGTGTCTAGTAGGCATTTCAGTAAGCTATTGCCGTTCTAACTCTTTAATGATTCTAAACTGAGGTCTCATCTTTGCTAAAAGACTAGAAGCTGGCTTTTCTTTGGTTTGTCCATTGTTCATTTAGGTCCTGGGCAAATACCCTTCCAGCTTTACTGCAGAAGGCAGGATGAAATATCTGGGCGCCATTCCCATTGTTATTGTCTCGTGGGCTTTTATGTGGCATAGTTATACTCTTCTGGGTAGAGTCATTTACTCTGCGACTCCTAATTTCTGAAGCACTGAACCAAATCTTCAAATGTTTCGATACGTAGTACATACAGTACCATCTGTCTCTCCTACCCATGATTTGTGCATTGTACCGTTGGGACCGCATTGCTAGGAGGCAGTGTCTCCCCCTGCCCCAGTCTCCCTTTCTCCCACCTCACCCACCCTTACCCCTAATGTTATACCTTATGTATTTGGGAAGTTCAATCTACCAATGGCTATGGAAGTGTTGGGAAGTGGTGGTCAGGGATAACCATAGGAGCCAACAATTCTGTGTGCCATGACATGTCTAAGTATTTCATATACTCCCTAAAAAACCTCATTTTTATTCCTCATATCTACCCTATAAAGGTAGATTCTATTATGAGCCTCATTTTATAGATGAAGAAATTGAGGCACCGATTGTGAAGCTCTTTGTGGCACTATGCAAGTATCAGAGCCGGTACTTGAACCCAGGCAGTCTGGTTCTAAGGGCTGTCCTCTTTCTACTACACTAGCCTACCTCTCTAGAGTATTCTAACACCTGGCTGGCAGAACAGGGCCACCACTTGTATGTCCTGGGGTGCAGCATGCAGAACCCATGCAGGGCTGGAGGCAGATGGTTCCTTCCTCATTTTTCAGGTAAAGAAGGCAAAACACAGGCAGGTCGCCAATTACTTGTTTTAGTCAAACCTTCTCTACCTTACTGTCAGGAAATTCCTCCAGGCCTCTTCCACAAGGCTCCAGGCTTCCAAGGCTGGAACTGGGGCCACCATATGTAGCTCTGTGCATTGGGCTCTGCATGACCAAAGGAGGTACCTACTCATCACTGACATCATAGATACACATATTTATTAAAACAGTTTTTCAGCAGATGCAGTAAAGTCTCTTGTTCTAACAAAATTTATATGCTATCACAGTTTTTTGACATATGGAGATAACGTCTTAAGGAATGGATGCCCCTTTAAGTCCTCAAACTGGCCTATATCTCAAAGAGATAATATTATCATCCAAGAAACTCTACTTCCATCTTACCCTAAAAATACAACTGTCCCTTTGGCATAAAAATCTGGCTACTTCCTGGAAGAAAGGGGTAGAGGCATCTAGTAAGAGGAATACTTTCATTTTTCCTAAGTGAGTATAGAACAAGAAATAGAAAAGGACCTCGTTGACCCCCCTCCCCCAAGGAATCCTTCTACTGGGTAAACTCTGTAATCTCTCTCCCTGGTCCTTGAAAGAGGACGAGTCCAAAGACATTCCTTCTGTTTGGCTGAAGGGTGAATATATGAGGATGCAAACAGGGTAGATTACGTGACAGACATTTCGGAGCTTGCAAATACTTAGAAGGAGAGACGATCTGGGAGGAACCAGGAGGAGGGACTGAGTATGGAGACTAGGTTAGAGATTTGCAGTGATGCAATGAGGCATAGAGGTTGGAGGAAAGGGGGAAATAGTGAATTGGATTTTTAGGAAGTTTTCTTGTGTTCCATGCTATGCAACCCTCTCCTCAGTTTCCTTACAGAACAATTTAAAAAAACTACACCTTACTTAGAAAGACACTTGGAAATTAGATGTATTTCTGAAGAACTTGTCACCGTGCTGAGAGGAGGCTTGAGGAGAAAGAGGACCCCCAAACCACTTGTGTTATGTTAGTTTTGGGTGCTATATCAGCTTTTCTATATGCTTGTAGTGCAGTCTTTCCTAAATGTTATTTAAAAACTTGCTTTTAGAGCTTTAGTATATGACAACGAAGAAACGCTGCAGTTAAATAAATGTAGGAAATCTTGTGCACTAAACTCCTTTATCTGTCCTAGCATGTGAAACGTGCACAGATGTCCTAGAAAAACACTCTCTAATACTTGTTACCATCCTATAGTGTCCTGTGGGATAGTGATTTGGGAAACGTAATCAATATATGAAATTAAAAGTAGCTACATAGGGGCCACTACCTGACACCATCAAAAATTTGAAGACATTTTTTTTTCAATGGAGAGGTAATAGATTTTTTCAAAACACGAAGACCAAAGATTATTGACTCAAAGATGTCACAGTAAACCAAGTAAAAATGACTTTGACCAATTTCAAAACAACCATTGTGCTGGACAATAAGAAATAGTGGAGGATCATTGTGAGTTGAGGAAAGTTTGTTTTCAACTGAAAAGTTTATGTTAAATTATCTGTGATTATCTTAGACTCATCATAAATGCAGTGGTTAGCCTTGTTTCATTTAATTTAAAATCAAGGCTTGCTTCCTCAAATTAATTTCGAAATGTACCTTTTAAAAATTAGTAGTAATGCAAACAGCTCCATGGGTCAGCATTCTATAAATAGGTGGCAAATTTTAACAAATGTTGCTTGTTGATATTGTTTAAATGGAATGTTGAATTTTCTGTGATGAGCAAGATGTCCTAAGTTTCTGAGGAATTACCCAAATTAACCTGTAAGACCAAATGTTTACATGTCACCTAAATGCACATATGTAGAAGCAAAAGGAAGAGGAAAAGGAAGGATAATGACCTTAGGGTTGCGGACAACATTTAAGTTCATTTAAATCAGTGGCTCCTGTTTATTTTCCTTTGGGACTGTGGGCTTTATCAGATTTCATCACATCACACACCTGCATCTTCTCGGTTTGTTTACTTTCCGCCCCTTGACTGCATTCAATAAACAGTGCTCAGAGTGAATAAGAGCAGAGATGGAATGGTGGAGAAAACCAGCAATAGGAAATCCATGCTTTCTTCTTAAAACTTGAGCAAATACAACATTTCATTGTTGTAATTTTGGGTAGTTAGTTGAAATTTCATATGAACTTTACAACAAAATATGAATGCATTTGAGAGGGTGCTCCTCCACAATTCTTTTTGTATGTAATCACTATTGGTTTGATTTTTAAAAATAAGGGGATAACATACTTGACTCATTTCAGGAAGCTTGTATCTGTTACCATGTTATTTCTCGACAATTTCTTAAACAGGTGTGTTTTCATTTATTCCTTGAGGTTTAGTTTTACAGTGTGCCTTTGAATAGCTGTTGAGATGAATGTAGCACCTCTTCACATCCGTGTAGTCATGCAGTTGAAGAGTCTGCTGTGGATTTTTTAACACTCCTGTCAAAATGCCCTCTTCAACAAAAAATGTGCATCAAGCTAACAACTAACTTGTCAATCAGCACAAAGCAAATGTCTGAAAACTTCCGGGCATAGACACTGTGCGTTCTGGAATATATTAGTTTCTGTTTTTCAGACAGTATTAAAACCAGGTTGAGGACACCTCCCACCAACCAGTTATGTGCTCCGAATCCTAACAGCCTGAAGAGACTGAGCAAAGTCACAGTGTCATTACCTCATGTGGTACCTGGCACACAGATGACAAACAGTGGATATTCACTGGATTGATTTGAAATTTGATTATTATAAAATCATCACATTTAGCATATTACAGGATCAGGAGATCTTAAAAAGTAGAAAACTAACAGTGATTACTTTAACTAGTCTTCTCATTTTATCAGTGGGAAACTAAGGCAGTGAGCAAAACTGAACTACTATTTCAGCCTTTAAAAGCCGTGGCATGTGGACACTCACTTGCCTTCTCAAGTTTATAGACTCTCAGAATCTCAGAGTAGGACAGGTCTGAAATTAGAGACAGCCTGTGGTGCACAAATCTCCTTTACACTATGCTCTTCAAATATTCTTTTTTTAAAATTATATTTTATTGATTATGCTATTACAGTTGTCCCATTTTCCTCCCTTCATTCCCTTCCACCCTGCACACCCCCTCCCACCCACATTCCCCCCTTTAGTTCATGTCCATGTGCCATAAGTTCTTTAGCTTCTACATTTCCCACACTATTCTTGCCCTCCCCCTGTCTATTTTCTACCCACCGTCTGTGCTACTTGTTCTATGTACCTTTTCCCCCTCTCTCCTCCTCCCACTCCCCTGTTGCTAACCCTCCATGTGATCTCCATTTCTGTGTTTCTGCTCCTGTTGTAGTGGTTTGCTTAGTTGGCTTTTGTTTTAGGTCTGGTTGTTAATACCAGTGAGTTTGCTGTCTTTTTACTGTTCATATTTTTTTATCTTCTTTTTCTTAGATAAGTTCCATTAACATTTCATATAATAAGGGCTTGGTGATGATAAACTCCTTTAACTTGACCTTATCTGAGAAGCACTTTATTTTCCCTTCCATTCTAAATGATAGCTTTGCTGGATAGAGCAATCTTGGATGTAGGTCCTAGCCTTTCATGACTTGGAATACTTCTTTCCAGCCCCTTCTTGCCTGTAAGGTCTCTTTTGAGAAATCAGCTGACAGTCTGATGGGAACTCCTTTGTAGGTGACTGTCCCCTTATCCCTTGCTGCTTCTAGAATTCTCTCCTTCATTTGAATCTTGGGTAATGTAATTATGATGTGCCTTGGTGTGTTCCTCCTCGGGTCCAACTTCTTTGGGACTCTCTGAG
>PVKU01011638.1:0-41705 GCA_004027475.1 Anoura caudifer | reverse complement strand
GCAAGAAGAGGCTGGAAAGAGGTATTCCAAGTCATGAAAATCAAAGGCCTACATCCAAGATTGCTCTATCCAGCAAAGCTGTCATTTAGAATGGAAGGGAAGATAAAGTGCTTCTCAGATAAGGTCAAGTTAAAGGAGTTCATCATCACTAAGCCCTTATTATATGAAATGTTAAAGGGACTTATCTAAGAAAAAGAAGTTAAAAAATGTGAACAGTAAAAAGACAGCAAACTCACAGGTATTAACAACCAGACCTAAAACAAAAGCCAACTAAGCAAACCACTACAACAGGAGCAGAAACACAGAAATGGAGATCACATGGAGGGTTAGCAATAGGGGAGTGGGAAGAGGAGAGAAGGGGACAAGGTACATAGAACAAGTAGCATAGATGGTAGGTAGAAAATAGACAGGGGGAGGGCAAGAATAGTGTGGGAAAAGTAGAAGCTAAAGAACTTATGACACATGGACATGAACTAAAGGGGGGAATGTGGGTGGGAGGGGGTGTGCAGGGTGGAGGGTAATGAAGGGGGAAAATGAGACAACTGTAATAGCATAATCAATAAAATATAATTAAAAAAATAACAAAGGTAAGAATAGCTTTGAGTGTTAAAATTGACCTCTAGCTTTTTTAGATATCTCAGTAGATTTTCTGAAGGTCTCTTTAGCCCTATTATTCACTTCATTCATTCATCTCTTCCACAATCATTTTTGACCTCTTCTATGTGCCAGGCACAGTGCTAGGTATTTGGGATACAGAAATGAACCAGACATTACATCTTTTTATTTCTTTTGTCCTGTTTTTTTTCCATTACTATTTATTCCCCTTAAAACCCCCTCCCCCATGCAATCACCACACTGTTGTCCATGTCCATGAGTCCTTTTTCATTTTTGCTTAATCCCTCCACCCCCTGATCTGCCCCCTCTTAGCTGTCATCTTGCTCTCTACTTATGAGTCTATTTCTATTTTACTTCTTAGTTCAGTTTATTTATTAGATTCTACATAGAAGTGAGATCATATGGTATTTGTCTTTCTCTGACTGGCTTATTTCACTTAGCATAATGTTCTCTAGGTCCATCTCTGCAAAGGGTAAAATTTTCTTTTTTATGGCTTAGTATTATTTTATTGTGTAAATGTCCCATAGTTGTTTTATCCACTGAATGTGGAGAAAGAGGAACCCTTTTGCATTGTTGGTGGGAATGCGGACTGGTGCAGCCACTATGGAAAACAGTATGAACATACCTCAAAAAATTAAAAATGCATCTGCCTTTCAACCCAGCTATTCCATTTCTGGGAATATATCCCAAGGAATCCAAAACAGTAATTTGAAAGAACATAAGCACCTCTATGTTCATTGCAGTGTTGTTTACAATCACCAACATATGTAACCAGACACTGGCTTTAAGCTCAGAAAGCTTTCAGGTGAATGGAAGGAGTCACAGTGCTATGAGAACAGTCTGTTCAGAGACCATTAGAGGTCCAAACAAGAGTGTGAGTACATGTTCATCAAAATATGCAGAAAAATGAAACTAGACCACCCACCTTCTTACATCACACACAAGAATAAATTCAAAATGGATCAAAGACTTAAATGTTAGACTCAAAACCATAAAAATCCTAGAAGAAAACAGAGGCAGCAAAATCTTGGACATTGCTCATAGCAATATTTTATCAGATGTATCTCCTCAGACAAGGGAAACAAAAGAAAAAATAAATAAATGGACTACATCAAACTAAAAAGTTTTTGCAGAGCAAAGGAAATCATCAACAAAATACAAAGACAATCCATGGAATGGGAGAACATATTCACTGATACATCTGATAAGAGGTTAATATCCAAAATTTATAAAGCACATACAAAACTCAACATCAAATGAACAAACAAATGAACAAACAAAGAACCCAGTTAAAAAATTGGCAGAAGACCTAAAAAGACACTTACCCAAAGAGGATATACAGATGGTTCTTAGACATATGAAAAGATGCTCAATGTCACTGATCATCAGAGCAATGCAAATCAAAACCATGATGAGATATCATCTCACACCTGTCAGAATGGTTATCATCAATAAATTAACAAACAACAAGTGCTGGCGAGGACGTGTAGAAAGGGGAATGCTTTTGCATTGCTCGTGGGAGTGCACAGCCACTGTGGAAAGTAGTATGGAGATACTTCAAAAATTAAAAATGGATACGCCCTTTGACCCAGCTATTCCACTTCTAGAAATACATCCGAAGAAACACAAAACACTAATTCAAAAGAACATAATCATCCCTATGTTCATTGTAGCATTATTTACAAGTGCCAAAATATGGAAGCAGACCAAGTGTCCATCAGTAGATGAGTGGATAAAACAACTATGGGATATTTACATAATGGAATGCTACTCAGCAGTAAAAAAGAAGAAAATTTTACCCTTTGCAATAGTATGGATGGACCTAGAGAACATTATCCTAAGTGAAATAAGCCACTCAGAGAAAGACAAATACCACGTGATTTCACGCATATGTAGAATCTAATGAACAAATTGAACTAACAAGGAAAATGAGGGAAGACTCATAGATGGAAGGCAGGATGACAGCTGGTGGCAGGGGGGAAGTTAGGGGATGGAGGGATGGAGCAAAAAGGAGAAAGGACTCATGGACACGGATAACAGTATGGTGTTTGCTGTGAGGAGGGGGCATGAGAGGACTACATGGTAATGGAAAAAATATAGTAGAGATTAAATTTTAAAAAAGAAGGGAACTGCATGCAGAAGCAACAGCATGCATGAAGATCTGAGTATGTGCATGTGTAATAACCCTGTATGATCTGGAAACCACACCCAGGTCACAGCGGTGGGAGTGTCGAGTACAGTGTGGTGGACCCAATGAGAAAAGGACCTGGAAGTCCCAGATGGATTCTCTTTAAGCAAATTCTTGTCTGCTCAGGAAGGGAGGACATCAGATGCTGCACAATTGTCACTAACAACAAAAGAGCAACTCACTATGTCCCAACTCAACTGCCAACCATTCACACTGGCAGGTCATTGCTCTGCTGTGTTGACAAGTTCAGATGTGATTCTTCAGGATTTTAAAGGGCTTGACCACAATTGGATTGATTTTTTTTTTCTAAATCAGGTCATCATCCTTAGAAACAGCACAAGATAGAAGTCAATTGTCTAAATTCCAACGCTGTGGAAATGGGGTCAGATTTTTTACTGTCTACAAGTTTATTGCTCAAGTGCAAGGTTAGGAGTCACAGATTAAGAAATAAATTTTTTATGAGCTGCTGACTCACAATTTTCTAGCAAAATGAACTGTCGATAGGGAACCAAGGATTATCAAATACCTAAAATGTGCTAAGTGCTTTTTAACCTTCTCAGCACCCTGCATGATATCCTGATGCACATCCCCTGATTCCAGCAGCAATGCTCTGCCCACTGGGCCACCTGGCCTCTCACAGATCATCTCAAAGAGCCTTGGGCAGCTCATTGAGCTTCTAAGGAGCCAAAATGAAAAGAAAGCGATGAGAAGAGAATGGTCTTTTCCTTCTGTTCTCACACTTCCCTGAGGCCACTAACACACAAACTCCCAGAGTCCCAGCTTTAGATTTAGGTGAGGGAAAAAGTCCAGGCCTTGGAGCGAATGAGAGAGCAATGATACACTATTGTAAACCTACAAAACCAAAAAAGACACCTCAGACATTCAGACTTCTAGTCTTAAGTGGAAAGTAGGACAGAAAAGAATATATTTACAGGTACATGAACACTTTGTTACAAAAGTAGATGAGAAAGAAAACAGCAAAAGGGAAAAATTTCTTCTTTTTCAGGATCTATTTGCTCTTTCCTATTTTAAGAAGAGGTTTTTCCCCATTCGTTTTCTCTTCCTTTATTTTTTCATTCCATCCATATTCCTTTATTTCTTCCTT
This sequence comes from Anoura caudifer, assembly GCA_004027475.1. Taxonomy (NCBI): domain Eukaryota; kingdom Metazoa; phylum Chordata; class Mammalia; order Chiroptera; family Phyllostomidae; genus Anoura; species Anoura caudifer. The sequence continues at coordinate 37,797 of PVKU01011638.1, read as the reverse complement.
TTTATTCCTCTTTCTTCCCCTTTTCTTTCTTGTTGTTGCTCCTGTTTCTTCAATCTCTTTCTTAAAGTTCAAATTAAAATACCAGCCCTAATCCCTGAGAAGCAGCTCTGTTGTCCCTGCCACAGCATTGCACAACTTGTGGTGTGGCATTGTGCCACCATTAGCTAGGCAGCGAGGTTTTACGTGGCCAAGGAACATCTTGTACAATGCTACTTTTTATCAAAACCAAACAGCATAACAATGCATACAGGGCCCCGTTCACATCAACCTCATAAGATTTCACTATGATAAAAATTCTGAGATTGAAATATAAAATCCATCTCCTTAAAAAAAAAAAATAACCCCATTCCTCTCCTGCCTCTCCTCCCTGCCCAGGTCCCTTCCCGAAGCCCCCACTCCTCCTCCACTTGCTCACCTCCCCACCTCTTGTCATTAAGTGCTTTCTTTGGCCTCCAGCTGTTCAGGTTTCACCAGTCTGGTGACCCATTAGGGTGGGGTTGCACCACTCTAGGGTGGGGCTGGAGGGGAAGAAGGGAAAAGGCTTGAGTTGGAAGCCCCACTGAAGCTAGGTTTGACTTCTCTGCTAATGGTCCCCATAATCCTGTCTTAGAGATGGGTGTTCTCATGGTTGGAATCAGAACAAGAAAAGGGGAGAGGAACATCTGCAGATGTAAGTATATATTTCAGCCTCTGGTTCACAGGGTGCCCGGCCCTGCTCGTCACTTGGTGGTGTCCTTAGCCAGGGACCTCCAAGGAGAGGAACAGGAGTCAGGAAAGCAATGACTGGACAGCCCAGGTCAATGGCATAGGCCAGGTTGTCATGGCATTACAAAGATGTGGTGTTAGATTATGAAGGGATGGCCTTTCCCCTCACTGACCCCCTCCCAAATGATTCACAGCAACAGGGTTAAAAGGGACTCAGACCTCCCTCTGCCTTGACTTAGCCTGACATTAATCTCTTAGGGAAGTCATAGGGCTCCCACTAAGAAGTTGTCACACTCTCTCCCTGAGCATGGAATCAAGGTCTTCAATGTTGACTCTGTAGGAGGGGGGACTAGAAATGAAGGTGACTTGCTAAAGGCTGATGAGGAGGCTAATTCGCCAATTAAAAAGTCCATGTTCTTCCTCATAAAATGTAGGCTCAAGACCAAGCCTCCCTACCTATCTAGTTTGTGGACATCATTCATTCATTTGTTCATTCATTCATTCATTCATTCAAGAAATAGTCATTGGATTTCTACTGCATATGGTCACTATTCTAGACTCTGGAGGTAACAAAGTTTACACAAGACAAATTCCCTGCTTTCATGGCAGAGAAAGAGGTTTACACAATGAGGAAATATGTAAAATAAAAGAAACCAATTCAGCCAGGGATAATTGCTATGAAGTTTTTTTCCTCCCCAAAAAACAGGATATGAGAAAGAAGCAAACATGGGAAATAGGTGGCTACTTTAAATTAGGATGGACAGATGTCTTCTTTGAAGGGGCAACATTGTGAGGAGGAGGCAGTGAAGTGCATTCCAGAAACAGGGAATGGCACGGCTTGGAGGTAGTGGTAAGCCTGGCATGTTGGAGAAGCACAGAGAAGATTCACTGAGGCTACAGTGAGTGACAGGGGTGTGGAGGGTGTGCCAGGAGACCATGGAGGCATAGCCCACCTCCAGGAGCCTTCCTGCCCTCCTACCCCAGCCACTGGGCCCACCACAGTGCCCTGCCCCTTACTCTGTGCCTGGGTTTATCCAGCCACAGCACATCTGGCACTGGGTTGGAAAGTCTCTACTTTCTGCTGTGTGGAAGGGAGTAGGGCTCCACATGGCCTCCCCAGGAAAAACCCAGCCCCCTACCTCCTTGCCCAAGCACCAAGCACTGAGATTAGTGAACAATTTCTCTGGGTGTCAGCCCTTGGGTGTGAGACTTAAACTCTTAATTCCAAGCCATTACGACATGGGTATCCGATTGCTGCTGATGTCTTCAAATGGCTTGCTTGTGTGTGCCAGGCATTTTGTCAATGAAGGGTTTCTTTCCTGGCTTTAGTTTCAAGTAAGTGTGGTGTTTGCTGAAAGTCTAGTTTAATGAAAAACAAACCAGATGAATGAGAGAATGGAAAGGGCATTGACTATTTCGTTGAAAGTCCCCATGAAAGAGCACATAGGGAAAAGGAACGTTAGAGTGTGTGAGTATGAGAGATACAGGATAGTGAAGCTGTTGAGATCACAGGCTCTGGATTTAGCTGTCTAGGTTCAAATCCTGGCTCTGTCATTTGCTAGCTGTGTGACCCAAGCATGTTACTTATTATGTTTGCACCTTGGTTTTCCTCATCTGTAAATTGTGAAGAATAGCAGTAACTTTAGTGCAGATGTGACAATTAAAGAAGTCACTATGTGTGAAGTGCTTAGAGCAGTGCCTGGCAAATCATAGAGACACAACGATTTCTGGCCTTTTTTTTTTTTTTTTTGCTATAGGAGCATGTCAGCCTGTGCCTGGGTTTGCGCTGATGGGGGGCTTGGTTCAGTTGAGCGGTGGGATACTGAGGCTGAGCATGAGCACAGGACCTTGGGTCCGACTGGGAGCTCGGCCTCCTTCTGGAGTCATACCACACTCTTAATCCTAGAGATGCAGGCGTTTGCACCCACAAGGATGGATGTAGACAAATGAAAAGATGTAGACAGTCCATCATAAACCCATCCTTCCTCTTGGACAACAAAGCTCATGGCCATAATCGTGCCGGAGGGAAGGTCCTTCCCCTACGTGAAGGAGAATGCAGTGCACCTTGAAGGGAATTGCTGGGCTTGGCACACGGACCCACTGGGTCATCAAAAGAAATCTAGCGTCCAGAAAGTTATGTCTAGGTCTGTGTTTTCAAACAACAAAACAAAACAAAACACAAAACCTGTTTCTAAAGCAATTGACCTATTCAAATGAAATCTCACCAGGAACCCGATGAAACCAGCGAAACTGTCGGAGAGCCGCACCTTCTCAGTCACCCCTTGTCTCTCCATCACTGTCCCTGAAGCCGCCGTAGGAAACGTGGCTGAAAGCAACAACACAGGCTTGGTTGTCGAAAGGCCCCAAGAGAAGTCTGCATCGATTCCCTCGTTTATTCATTCTCTGGTACTTTTATTAATTTAATACTAAAAATAATAATATGCGTACATGATTTTTAAAAGTCAGTCTTATGATGTAAAATAGCAGTCCCTGCTCTATTTCTGCCTAACCCTAAAGTTGCTCTTCCAAATGTCAATACCTCTCAAGATACAACATTCACCTTTTGGCTATCTCTTTGGAATTTTCCTCTGTCTTGAAATGACATGCTTATACTACCAGTTCTTCATTTTTGAGTCTTAGACATTTATCTTGTGAACTTTCTGTGTTGGAGGTTAAGGACGCAGCTCTTTTTTTCATAATATTAATGGCAGAATGTTTATTATTAGACAGCAAATAATATATATGTTTTATTGCCGTTCCATTCATTACAGGACCCAGCTCTTTACACCACCTTCGGTTTGCTCCTCCTATACCCCCACCACACACACACTTCCCCTCCCTTGTTCACTGGCATGTACCTACATCAAATGTTTATTAATCCAGTGTTAACTGTTTACCCGATAACATCCACAAAAATATTGTTCACAGATGAGCCACACAATGTACCTGGGTTATGTTTCCTTTCTTGGATATTTTTTCTGTAGTTAACAATGCCTCACTTTTCCTGTGTGGTTTTAGGTACTTAACATTAGTTCATCCCTCAAATTTGCCAACACTATTAAACTTCTCCCAGTGAAGTCAAGCCCATCACAAAGCGGACAGTTCCATTTCTTCTTGGGGGGATGGGTCCCTCTTGGAGACCCTTGCTCCTCCTCCTACAGTCTAGGCTGGTTGTCCTGTGCATCTGCTGCACTGCTAGTTTTATGGTCTTTCTCTCATTGTCATCCTGAGAATTCCCTAAGACTCTCTCTAGAGCTGATCCCTGGCTCCCAGATTTTAGGACTTGGCTTCCTCCCCCTTTTTCAGGGAAATGCATTCTTCGGCAGCTTCCCAAGAAAAGATACTTGGGAAGGGATTTTTTTGAGACCATGCATATCTGAAAATAGTTTAGTATATGCTCACATGGTCCATAGCTGGCAGGTCAATCTCTCTCTTTACTGTAAACTCAATGGCTTGTCAGACCCATGCATTTTGCTCTGTCTGCCTAAGAGTTGAAGAATGATTGTGTATTTAACTCTATAGGAGGCATGATCCTCCTTCTCTTTTGTGAAAGGGCTCCTGGAGAATGAATATCTGACTCTGGATGCATAACATGCCATCTATAGCAAGATAAGGCAAGAGATAATGGACACTGTCCTTCACCTACTGTCCCCATTTTCACATGGCAAACACCTGGAGAAGAGCGCCTATGCTATGTGCGGCGGACTGTGCTCGATGCTGGGACTTGCTTTGATTGGGGATGAATAATTCACATGTATTTATTTTGACAGGTTCACATGGAACCCTCAGGCCATATGGCAACACTGAGACTTTTCTTTCAAGCCACCCTTCTCAACTAGGTCAGCTTCCCTTACTTTAGTCAGCAGAAGCCAAACTCAACAGATGAGCCTGCCAAGAGGAGGGCATAACAATGAACAGCAGAGTCTTGCAGGTGTCACTGGGCAAACAGTATAGAAGATCAATTGTCTAATGTTTAAGGGCACTGAGGGGTTAGACAAAGCTCACCTCCCCTGCTCAGGCAGAAAATGTTCCAAACCTCTGTCCTATGCGCCATCGGAAGGCAATGGAGCTCCCAGCAGATGGCCCATTTCTTCCTCATGAGCCCGACTGGAGGGGCTGTCAGAGAAGGAAAACAATACAGAACATAGTAACAGTAGCAGCAGCAACAACAACAATAATAGTTGTTATTATTACTGTTGAAGTGGAAGGGAAATGCCACTTCGATAGGTCTATTTAGAACACTAGCACCAAGGAGGGACTCAGTAACATCGTTACAACACTCACTTCCGCTTTTGTTCCTAGAGATGTTTTTCATTATCGGTAAGTGAACGCCCAAGAAAGGGACCCAACCAAGAGTTCCTCATCCAAGGGCTATTTGTCCTTGAAAATGCATTTTTCTGACCCCGCAACCATCCTGTTAGAACTTAGCTGAAGAAAATAATAAAAGATGAAATAATGAAGATGTGATAAAAGATATAAAGATATTTACTGAAATAGTGCTATAAAATTAAAAATTAAAAATAGCCTAAACATCTCCCTGGTTAAAAGTTTGGGCAGTACCTTCATTCAGTGGAATGCCATACAGCCATGAAAAATGTGTGAGAGAAAAGTGTTAATTGATGTAGAAAGATGTTTATAATATATATTTTACATTTATATGCATATGCACATATAAATACACATAAACATACACAGATATTTAGAAAAAGATAGGGAGAATACCAAGGAGTTAAGAATGGTTATCTCTGGGTTGGTAGAATAATGGATGGTTGGATTTTTTCCTTTTCTTCTTTTTTTTCTTATCTATCTCTTTCACAATAATCCTACTTTACTTTTCTAATAAGAAAAAATAATAAAAACTATTTTAAATATACAGAATAAAGAAAACAGGAAGGGCTTCAGTAAGTCAAGGAAAAATCTTGGAAGAGGCCTTTCCAAGAGGTGTGATTTCCCAGGAGCCCACCTCCGCAATCCTCACTCCAGAAACCTATGGTGTCTGGCTTTCTGCGGTGCACACTTGAGCAGCCAAGGCTGCAGCTGGCGGGGAAATTAGGTGTTAGCTGTGACCACAAGGGTCCCAGCCACCCACATAATGTTGGTGAGTCAGGGCATGTTTTATGCTGTTGCAAGAACCACCCAAGCATCAAACCTGGAGTTCACAGAAAGGTCATCTCCCATCAGAAGCCCTTACAAAGGTGATGATCTGGTAGAGGAAGCCTTTCCTGGGGACAGGTTCTGGAAACCACCCCACAATCTTGAACTGCATTTCACCTGCCTCCTAGTTAGCTTATAACTTAGGCTCAGGTCTGTGCCATGTGGCACTACCTGCCCCAAACTCACTGCTCATTCCCAGGACAAGATGATGACCATCACTGCCATCTATTGATCACCTACTGTGTGCCAGACACTATGCTAACTTTTCTATATACATTGTTCCCCAATCCTTGCAATTCTGCAGGCCAGACATAATTATCTCTACTTTCCAAAGCAGAAAATAGAGCTCAATGGCATGCCCAGCATCTCAGATGAAGGAGCAAAGCTGGGATTTGAACCAGGTCTGGGTCACTCCACATACACAAGGCTGCTTTTCAATCCCTCTGCCCACATTCTAGCATCACCCACAGGCTGCCTTGTGGTGGACCCTATGTTTTTGGTTTTATCTGGAGCTATGTCTCCCCTCCCTTGGGGGTCACTCAGTGCCCCACCACGTACTGGACCATTGAGGATGAATGAAATCCAAGTTCAGGGCTAGTGAAACCATTTTAGGAAGAATTACAACTTTTCTCCTTTTTCCCTCCTCTCCCCAACCTCTGCCCCAGCATCTCATTTCTGCCTTGGAGTAGGAGTTGAATTCCTAAACGTCTATGGTAGTATTCAAAATGTTTCCAAAGCTTGAAGTTTTTCTTAGGTGGTTGTGGAGAGGGGCACCAAGAACTCCTCTGGTTGTTCCTTACCTGCCTGTCCTGCCTTGACACCCATCTTTCCTCACCTCAGTCCTCCAGACCAGTCAGCCAGGGATGCCTTTTGGTCCTGAACATTCCCACCTCCAAGGCTGTGTCCCCACTGTGTCCACTGCCTGGAATGCCTGACACTGAGGAAGCACTCAAATAGTCACTGGATGAGTTAATGCCTTCCACTTCATCTAGTTAAGTCCTGCCCTTCCTCCAAGGTCGAGCTCCAGCCCCTCCATCCTTGTGAAGCCTTTTCCCAAATGTCGCAGCCCACAAAGCAAGTGCTTCACGCACAGGACTCAGAATACACACAATCATGCTGCTGGTTTGTCACTCAGCATGTGCTGTCTTATATGTGTAAGGTGTTTTGTATGTCCACCTCTCTGAAAGGAGGGGATATGTTGCATTATTCAGTGACTTTGGAGCTAGAGAGACCTGGGTTCAAGTCCCAATTTATCACTTGCCAGCTGAGTGACCTTGAAAAGGTTGTTTAACCTCTCTGAGGCTCAGTTTCTTAATCTGTTAAAAAGGGACAACACCCTCCTTATGAGTTGTTATGACAGCTAAATGCCCTTTCTCACAAACATCGATGAGTCAAATTACAAAATAATACGTAGAGCATGATCCCATTTTCACAAAAAGCAGCATTTCTTTTTGTAGACCTGCATATTTATAGGTGTGTTTATGTGAGTATGTGTGCAAAGTCTGGAAGGATACCCACTTAACTCTTAACACAGTGAATCCCACCGTGAGTATTCTATATAGTAGTTATTTGTGTGTGCATAAAAATATGAGAGACAAACACTGACTTTCTCCACTACAATGGGTTAATTATTCAGTGGTAACCGCTTCAAAATCTCAGTGGCAAAACAACAAGTTTATTCCCTGCTTATGGGAAATACATATCCATTGAATTTCGGGCAGGCATGGCTTATCAAGTCACTAAGAGATGCAAAGCTGCCAACCTCTTCCATCTCAGATGTTACCAGGGAGCGTAGTGAAGGGAAAAGATAGAAGGAAAAAGCCTTTGCTCTTTGCTCTTGGACACAGGAAGAGCTATGAACACACTGAACATCAAGAAGACAGACAGGTGTAATCTTCTTGCGCTTGGAAGGAGGGAGAGTCCAGATATCTGTGAAGCATTCAGCTGACTATACCACTGACACACCTTTGTATTTTTGCACTCAAGATAATGCCAGGAATATTGTGGTCACTCTGGTAATACAGATGACTCAATGCAATGCAATAGAATTCAGGTACTTTTCGAAGCTCTGGAGAAAAATATAAAAATGAGTAAGGCTTAGTCCATTTAATAAGCTAGTTGAGAGAATGACATACATACTCAAACAATTACAGTAGGTACAGTAACACAAATGCTATAATAAAATTATAACATCCTATGAAACTGTATTAGTTTTCCGTGGCTGCTATAACAAATAACCACATATTTAGTGACTTAAAACAACACACATCTATTATTTTTTTACAGTTCTGTAGATCAGAGTTCTGACACAGTTCTCACCAAACTAAAATCAGGGTGCCAGCAGGCTTTGCTCCTTCCTGAAGGCTTTTGAATTCATTTCCTGCTCATTCAGTTTGTCGGCAGAATTCAGTTCCTTGGGGTTGTAGGACTGTGGTCCCATTTTTTGCTAGCTGTCAGCTGAGGACTGTGCCCAGTTTCTAGAAGTTACCACATTCCTTGGCTCATAACTTCCTTCTCTATCTTCAAAGCCAACAAAAATGGGTCTAGTTCTTCTCATCTATCTTGCCCACTTTTTTTTTTTTTTACTTTTTATTCTACTTTTAAAGACACAGTGGTAAGATTGAGGCCACCCAAATAACTCAGGAAAATCTCCCATCTCAAGATCCTTAATCTTAACCATATCTGCAAAGTCCCTTCTGCCATGTAAAATAATATAATTATCAGTTCCAAGGATTAGGTCATGGATATATTTGGGGGACCATTATTCTGCTTCCCAGGGGAGTTTTGAAAACCATATATATGTATAAAATATAAATATGTGTTTTAGATAGATTTATTTATAATTGTATATAACACATATATACAATTCATCATGACTGAGCCAAGAAGGGAAAGATTATTTCCAAATGGGAAGACAGGGAAGACATGACCTGGGCCTGAAGCAATTTACTCAAACTTGAACAAACAGTGGTGTGAGGATTTCAAGCTGAGGGTCGAACATGCATAAAGAGGACAGTGAGTCTGAACCTGGTGTGTTCAAAGAGCCAAGAGTAGGCTAATGTGCCTGCAGACGAGGGGAGGGGAGACATGGGAGATTAGGCAGAACAGGAAGGCGAGGTGGGCTTGGCCCAGTGAGTTTGGTGAGGCAGCATGTTGCTGGAGATGAGAACATGAGGGCTGTGAAGTCAGACAGACCTGGGTTCAAGTCTCAGCTCTGCCACTTAGTTGTATGATAATGAGCAAGTGACAACTAGACATCTCAACTGCCTCAACTGGGAAAAAGAACTGCTAATGATAGTACCTGTTTTGTAGGGTTATTGGAAGCCTTAATTAAGATAACATTTAAAGTGCTTAAAATGTAACAAAGGGTGCTGTTATTAGATTTACCAGTCATGTTGTCCCTGGCTGTGGTTGGGCCACCTGCGATGGGGGGACAGAATCTGGGAGAACCAGACAGATGTCTGTAGGAAAATTCTGTCCAGCCTCCTCTCTTACCTCCAGAGCCAACTCCAAGGGCTGCATGGGTGACTTTCCCACACTCCAGATGCCTTTGTTGTATCTTGAGGGGAAAGCCTGGATTAGTCTACAAAAGCTGCCCACTCCAAACTCACCCCAGCACTGTGGTTAACCACCAGGGACAAAAAGACGGTATCAAGACCATTCCTCAAACAAAACTGTGTTCCTGTGTCCTAAAAGGTAGCGTAGGCACCTCTTCAATTCCCAAATACTTTTTACCAACACATTCTTCTATGACCCATGGCAGTGAGCTTGATATGTCCAGATCTTCATTTCTCAGTCCACAAATTCTGGGACCCACACATGATGTGGATGTCACACATAATTGAATTGGAGTCAAGTGTTCAGAATCTGTCTTCAATGAATATGAATATAGTATATATATATGTGTGTGTACATAAATAAATATACTTCACAGAGTTATTGACATTGATATACTTTGTAACTCTGAACTAAAAAACAAGTGAAAGAAGGACAACACATGTATCAGAATTAACAAGAAGTGATCAATTCTTCATTTTCTCTGCAGGGCTGCAGAACACAGAACAGGCCCTGGCCGGGTGGCTCAGGTGGTTGGAGCATCGTCCTGCAGACCAAACATGCAGGTTTGACCCCAGGTCTGGGTGTGTATAGGTGGCAACTGATCGATGTTTCTCTCTCACATCAATGTTACTCTATCTCTCCTCCTTCCTCTCTCTCTAAAATCAACAGACATATCCTGAGGTGAGTATTAAAAAAGAGACAGAGAACAGAGCAAGGCTTCACCCTACCTGTCCCAGACCAGGCAGGCAGTTGATGGGAGTGAGGTCTTTTATCCTCACCCCCACACCCTCCGCTCCAACTATGATTTTTCACATAGCCAAGGTAGTAAGTAACAATTTTAGAAAATACAGATTACTAATCAAGAAAAAATAAGGTTTGTGTATAGACCCATCTCCTAGATAAAAACCACAATTAATATTTTGTAGTTGGCCTTTTCATTTTATTCCCACACAGATACTTTTCAATTCAACCAAAATTGAATGATGTTGCATATGCTATCTAAAGAAAAATGAATATTTATTAAGCACCCGTACGTCACCTCTCTGAACCTTAGTTTCCTGCCCTGTAGCTTGCAAGTTATTTGTAAGGTGGTAATATAAATGTAAACATCTTTAATACATGGTAACAATTATCATTATCGTAAACCAGAATCATAATTATTATTATCCTGCTTAATCATCACAGAAACTCTGCCAAATTATTACAGATGGTAAAAAGGAAGCTCAGAGAATTAAGTCATTTACTCCATCTACGTAAGTTACAAGCTTGAATTCAGGATCTGAACCCACACTTATTTTATTCAAAGCCCAATCTCATGCTGCCTCAAAAGTTATACAAAGAGAGAGAGCTAATTTTCCATAGAAGATTTTTAGTCTGGGTTAAGACCATTTGCTCCAGAATCTTCTCAGTACATCAGTTAAACTGCTGTAGCCAATAGTTTCAATCCAGATTTTTGCTCCAAAAGTTTGGATAAGGAACTGCAAGAAAACCACAGCTATTCAAGATGGAATTCCCAAACCCTAGGCACCCCCAGTCCTGCCTGCTTCTCTTGATTTCCAATCAGTCAATTCCTTGTTAGTAAATAATAGCTCAATTGCAAATCGGAAGCCTTCCAGTAACCAACTGCTGACTCCTAAACCCTTACAAATACATTGATATTGGCCACTGTGTCCCTGTGCCTCCCCACTCCCTCTTTGGGACACATAATTGAGAACCAACTTAGACAGTGTTCAACTGTCATTGTCATTTATCTACACTTTACTAGACTTCATTCATTTGGCTCCCACAGGCCTTTCAGCTAGAGTGACTTGGGCAGGAATCATCCCTTGAGGAGGGGGGCAGTGTCCCCTTTGCTGCTGTGTCTCACACACAGGCACACGCATGCACATACACACACACACTCACACACACTCATGCACACATTGAGCCACTGTGAGTCATGTAATTGATTATCCTCAAATCTGGCACTACATGCTGGGCCAGCCCAGATCACACCAGGGCAAAGGCTGGCTTGGCACACAGCTTGGCTGTCTGAGGGCTGTGGATTCAGGTGGAGTTAATTAGGGGAGAACTGGCTTCCAGTTCTTAATTAATGTGTTCCTCCTACATCCAGGTTTGTTGTTCCTCTTCAGTCCCTAGAGAGGGAGCTAATGGTGAAACTCAAGCAAGATGAGGGGCTTGGGGGCAATGCCAGAGAGATCCTCAAGGCTTACAGGATTGTGTGAGAAACTTCTCCCCAAAGGGCTACGTAGCTTGTCTGCTGATGGCGACAAGTGCCTGTCATTCTACCATTAGAACTTCCTCTCTATGGGTAAAAGTTTCAGAGCTTCGTAAGACCCTATGTTAAAATGCACATACCTGGGGAAGGGGGGATAAAGTAAGGCATATTGATCAGTAATGCATTTATAGAAATCATTGCATGGGCCTTTCTTATTATTTAACATGAACCAAGACATGTAAGTTGTATGGGAGGCCCTCTGGAGCTAAGTGGGGCAGGGAGCAAGGCAGTGGGGGAACAATGGACGTGAGGGAGGTATGGGTGAGAGCAGGGCTGACTTCATGACTTTGATTCTCACTGGCTGGTGAGGTGGCTGGGCTGCAGACAGTTAGAGACCTTAGCCCATCCCTGGCCTATCTTGGTGACTCTGCCACACCCTGAAGTTGGTCAAGGTGACCTACAGCTCAGGGCACCTGCATGCAAAATTAATTAATGACTGAGAAGAAGCTTGAAACTCCAAACCCACTGACATGCAAGGCATGATTGTTAAGTCATTAGGACTTGTTAGTTATCATTTCATAAGTTGTTCCTGGAAGGGGGCAACTGCATGTTGCTCCAGATGGGGACAACCTTGACAGAGCTGTGGGAAAGGGTAAGGAAGGTGGAAAGGACACAGGTGCAGCCCTCACCTCGTGTTCTCAACCTGTGCTGGAAAACTGGGTCTTTCTACATCCAGAGGAACCGACCTGTGGCACAGTGGTGGCATGAATTAGGATATACAAGGAACAGCATCTTCAATGGGTTTCTAGGCTTCTGTCTGGGCTGTTGATCTTTCCAATGTGACCCTACCTGACAATTAGCTGTCTCAGGAATTGAGATGACCAAGCTCTAATGAAAGGAACTGGTCTGTGTTGACTGCACACCTACCATCCTTTCTTGGGTGTCCTAGGGGGTAGGTGTGACAAAGTGCTCTAGAGACCAGGTAGGGAGGAGGGACCCAAGAAAGCTGTGGCTTAAACTCAGCCACCAGAGAGGTGTGTGATGTTATGCAAATTATTTCCTTAGACTCCTTAACCTCAATTTTTTCATCTAAAACACTGGGGGCCACAAACACTATCTCAGTTTTATCCCCCAAGGGTTGATGTAAATACCGAATGAGACAATAAATATCAAAATCCATTGTGCAGCATAAAATGCTAGTTGAGTATTATCTCTGTGATAGTAATCTTCAGTGTCAGGGTCTGAAACTGTATCTATGTCTCCCAGAATCCTTTTCAAACTTCTTTTGGGGATAGAGATGCCATTAAGTTTGACACAATGAACAAATGAGGAAGAAGATGGCTCTGGAATGTCATGTGACTTGTGTGACTCGATGTACCTCACCTGACAGTCTATCACAAGCACCTACAATTTCGAGCATTTGTCAGTGTTTTCTTTAAAGAATTTTCCCTACTGAAGGCTCACCTTTTAAAATGCTGACATGATAGCTGACATAGTAGCCAGATGGGGGCAAGTGAAAGAGTCCATGATTATCTACCAATAGGCAATATACAGTATATTGATTTATCAGATCAGCCTGTTCTCTAGCAAGACCCTGAGATATGGGACTTGGGTTGGTAACTTTTGATAAATAGGAGGGAGAGCTCAAGGAAGTAGGAGCCCTGGAGCCAGCAATAGAATGTCCAGTGCCAAAAAGTTTCAGAGAGAATTTTGCCAAGAAGGGCAAAAAATAGAAAGATATTGTTACTATTGATATTATTAAGACTTTTGTATAGCCCTTTGCAGATTGAGCCCTTTGCATATTTTCTCTCCAAATCCTCACTGCAGCCTGATGCATTATTATTTTCTTTTTATACAGAACAGGATGAGACCTAGAGAGACCTTAAATGACTTGCCACAACCTACAGATCCAATGTGTGATGGAGGCAGGACTCAGATGCAGATCCCAAGTCGCTAAGTCCTGTGTTCTTTCCCCCACACCTTCCTACCTGGCTTCCCATTTTACCTGGAGGGAACACTCTTTTCTAATTTGGAGTTACCCAGCCCTAAAGATTTTATCTATCCTTCTCTTGGGGAGTGACTGAGACATTGGAGATGTTCGGCAAGTAGCTGGCTCCCATCCTCTCCTTTCCCTTCTGCGTAGCTCACTGTCTGATCTGTTCCACGGCACAGTAATGTGAGTTGGCATCCATGGAACATGACTATGTGCTGGGTGTTTTGCATATAATATAGCTAATTTTCACAACAATTTTTAACATAGGTCTCATATTCTCAGTCCACAGAGGCAAAGACCAAGGCTTAGAGAAGATAAACAGGTCATGTAGGGGGTAAATAAGTGAGCCAGGATCCACCCTTTGCCTGCCCTCAAAGCCCTTGTAAGAGTTATTGTCCTCCATACATAGATGTTATTATCAAGTGGCATCTTTTTTCTTTTTTTAAAACTAGCTATTCTCAAATCCCATTGATATGAATAGTAAACTCCAGGAAGTGAACTTTTTAATTAATACTTTCATTTTCATGCTATGAAAGTGAGAGTTTCATGTTATGAAACTCTCATTTCATGTTATGAATGAGAGTTTGTCTACATTATACAATGTAGAATTTCCAGATGCAGAATTTCTATTTCCTGTGGTAAGGAATATTTCAGCTTTACTAGGCAAAGTGGTACCAATTTACACAGCTACCTGTGGCGTGTGAGAAAACTATTGCTGGCTCTATAGCAAGCTGAAACTTGGCATTGAGAAAGTCTTACATTTTTTCCAATTTAGTAGTGTGAAATGGAATCTCATTGTGGTTTTAATTTTCATTTTCTTGATGACTAAGAAATTTGAGCATATTTTCATAGGGTATCGACCATTTGTGTTGCTTCTTTAGCGAAATGCCTATTCATGACTTCTGGCTGCTTTTCTATTGGGCTGTGTTTTTTCTTCCTTTGTAGAAATTCTTGCTATAGTAACTCTGGACACAATTCTTTGTGAGTTATATGTATAGCATATATATTATTCTGCCTTGTGGATTGGCTTTCATTCTAGAGTGCCCTTTGGTGAACATATTTTATTTTTAGTATGTTGAATTAATCACTTTTAAAGGGTTCTGTTTTTTCGTGTCTTGTTTAAGAAATCTTCTGCTACTCTGAAGTTATATGAGATTTTTCTGTTTTATCTTTTAAAACTTTTAAATGCTTAAATACAGCAATGTTTTTGAACATTCTCATTAATTTTAATAATTTGTTGCTAAATGCTATTGAGTTTTCTGGTAGACAAGCATATAATTGATTAATAATAACATTTGCATTTCTGTCTTTTAATATTTTTATTTTTTAATTTGTTTTCCCTGAGCTACTCCTTTTGTGAGGACCTCCAATAAAGTGTTCAATGGAGGTGGGATAGTGGGCACTTTTGCTTTGTTCCTGATTTTCCCACTGAATAGCATGTTGGTTGTAGGTTTTAGTCTGACAAACTTTTTTCATATACAGAATTTCCTGTATAGACTAAATTTAACAAGATTTTTACATGAATATATGTTGAATTTTTATCAGTGCTTATTCTATATGGGTTAAGGACATGATAAATTATTCTTTTTATTATG
Source organism: Anoura caudifer (assembly GCA_004027475.1). Lineage (NCBI taxonomy): Eukaryota > Metazoa > Chordata > Mammalia > Chiroptera > Phyllostomidae > Anoura > Anoura caudifer. Next base: position 22,574 of record PVKU01011638.1, on the reverse strand, counting down.
TCAATGTGGTGAGTTACATTAAGAGTTTTTCTAACATTAAACCAACTTTGCATTCCTGGTATCAAGTCATATCATTACATGGTTTGCCAGCACAGTGCGTCTGTGCTCAGTGAAATTGGTCATATCTCCCTTTCTCACACTGCATTTATCTGATTTTAGTATTAATAGTTATACCAGCTTTATACAGTGGATTGAAGAGTATTACCTTTTAGTCTGTTCTCGAAAATAACTGTGTATTAGAATGGATTCCTTGAATATATTTGATAGAATTTCCTGTACACCCACCTATATCTGTTGTTTTCTTCTGGGGAAAATTTTTAATTCCTGATTTATTTTCTTTAATAGTCACAGAGCAATTCAGATCTTTCTCTTTTTTTCATAAATTGGTTTTGTTGGTTCGAACTTTTGGCATTCATAATTTAGGTCCATTTTGCCTGTTTTTAACTCTGTCTTATCATCATTATAGTTTTTGTTGCATCTCAGTTTTGTCATCTTTTGTCATTTCTAACATTTTTGGGGTCTTCTCTTTTCTTTTCTTTCTTTTTGTTCCATTTTCTCTTTTTATTGAATTTATTGGGGTCACATTAGTTAAAAAATTATATAGGTTCAAGTGTACAATTCTATAATACATCATCCGTATATTGTATTGTGTGTTTATCATCCAAAGTATAGTCTCCTTCCATCAGCATTTATTCCCCATTTACACTCTTCTACCCGCTCCCAGCCCTCTTTTCCTCTTCCCTTTGGTAATCACCATACTGTTGTCTGTTCTGTGAAGTTTTTGCTTTGTTTTGTTTTTTTGCTTAATCCATTCTTCACCTTTTTACCCAGCCCCCCAACCTCCCTCTCCTCTAACAGCTATCAGTCTGCTCTCTGTATCTATGAGTCTGTTTCTATTTTGTTTGTTTATTTTGCTCATTAGATCCCACATATAAGTGAAATCATATGACATTTGTCTTTTTCTGACTGACTTATTTTATTTAGCACAATTCCTTTTAGGTCCATCCATGCAGTCATGAAAGATAAGATTTCTTCCTTTTTTATGATTGAATATTATGTAAATGTACCACAGCTTTTTTATCCACTCATCTACCGATGGACACTTGGACTGTCTCCAAATCTTGGCTATTATAAGTAATGCTGCAATGATTATTTTCTTGTCTTTTCTTTTTCTTAGTGTGCATTTCACTACAATTATTTCACAATAATTTTAGCTATTGATTTCTTTATATTTATTCTGCTTGTGATTTGTTGGACTTTCTGAATCTAACTAGAATATTTCTTAAAATCTGAAAAATTCTTATTATGCATCTTCTCAACACTGTTTCCTCTAAATCTTTCTAGTCCCTCCTTCTGCAATTCCAATGAGAAATGTTAACTTTTCTTAGTGTATCACCAACCCTCTTTTTCCTTTCATCTCTCTGTGTCTCATTATTTTTTCCAGATTTTCCATATTTTGATCTCTATGTGCTAACTATTTGGGGGATTTCTTCATATATATATCTTCAAGTCAAATAATTAACTCTTCAGCCAGATGATTTTGAGTTCTATAAAGATTTTGACTCCTATTAATTTTTTCATTCTTAGATGTTCAGTTTGATAATTTAAATCTGCCTGCTTCTATCTATTCATCATATTTTTAATATTCAATTTTTATTCTCTATCTGTGAATCAAGCACCTTCATTCTTTGTGGTCCTATTTCTCATTTATTGTGGCTTTTTAAGTGTATCCAGTATATCGGATTTTTATTTATGTGACCATTAAAACATTACCTATAGGTATTCTTTGTCGTTGGGTTTAAATGGCAACTTGGGGGAAAGGATGAGTGGTTGCTCTTGCCAGTTACTTGAGAGAGCTAACTCAAGAACTACTTTTGATATTTGGTTTGTAGTGTTTTGTACCATGTGGGTAGTATGAATTTGAGTCCAAGTTCATATGAGGGCTTGTTTGCAGATAGGAACTCTTGGAGAAAGCCATTTTCTCCCCTTCTCAGAGCCAAAGCTGAGACACACCCCCTTCCTCACCATCCCACTTTCTGGGTGAGTCTTGTTTTCTCAGACATTGTTTCACTGAGGGAGGAATCCTCTCCAGGTCTTAATTTTTTATAGCAATCTCTGTTCTGATTCCCACCTTTAGCATTCAAGTCCTGCCACTTATCTTCATTCGTTACAATTGCAGTTGTCAAAAACAAACAAAACAAAGCAATCTAGGTTATAGGTTACTGGAGAAGCTTCCAGATTTAGTACTAATTTCTTTCTGTGGGTTTGTATTCCAACTTTGGATTTAGCATTTGAGGAGTTCTCATCTCACAATATCAGGTTTTTAAAGAGATTTTTCCTTCACATTCTACCCAACTTTTTATGGTTTTTCCCTTACTTCTTCACTCTTTGTTTCTTTCTTTTTCCAAAGCATTTTGCACTACCCAGTCCTCTATATTGCTGGCAATAGAAACCCCCATGATGTCCTTGCCCTCACTTTCACTCAACCTTAAATTCCTGAGATACCATCTCTTCTGGGGACTATTCACTGCTGCAGTCCCCTAGAAAGCAGAAAAAATTAGTCCATTGTCCATATTTTCACAGACTTGAACATACATTTAATAAAGACCTCCCACATTTTTTTATTATAGTTATTTGCTTATCTGTTTCTTCCTACTATTCTGCAAGATCCTGGCAGAGTGTTTTAATTATCATTTTATGTTGGATATTTAACACAGTGCCAGACACACACAAAAAAAACATATTTATTTGAATTTAAATAAAGCAATGAATAAAACATCATCATTTACCAAGTGAAGTCCAAACTCATTAACACATCATTCAGGTACCTCTGCAATCTAATCACAACCTACTTCTCCAGCCTTACTACTTGATTAATGCATTGTTAATTAATCTATAATTATCTATTAACTCAGTCATTCATACATTTATTAATTATCCAAGTATTTTTTGTGACTACTATGTGAAAGACTGTGCCAAATAGGGGGAATATCTCCGTGAACAAGACAAATATGACCTCTTCATGGAGTATGTTAGCAAAGAGGAGAAAATATTAACAAGTAATTATATAAATATTTAATCACATTATGATAAATGTTATTATGAAGGAGACATAGAATCTGTATGACATAGTCAGAAAACTGTGGTGGTGTGCCGGTGGGAGGAGCACCCCAGGCAAATGCAACAGCTTACGGGAAGGCTCTGAGGCAAGAAAGAGCTTGGTGAGTTCACCTACTCCTTCTTCTCACTCACTCGGCAACAATAGCAATGAACCAATCATTGTCCCCTGGACAGGTCCACAAGGATGCCTGGGCTCAACTTATTCCCTCCATCTGACCTATCCTTATCAATTGTCTCTCTCCTACCACTTTTGTCTGTCAAGATATCAAGATCCCACTTCTTTCCCAAAGGTTTTATCCAGGAGGCCTCCTTTGGTCTGGAATTTATTTTACCTCTTTTGGTTCTCACTCAGTATCTTCATTCTGGCACTTACCCCATCATCCAACTGTCAGTGTATGTGAGCTACATGAGGGCAAGGGATAAGTTTTATCGGATTTGGTAAGTTCCTGCTATGAAAAATCTCAGTTTGGTCATAGTTTATGTCTTTGGCAAAGGTACAACCAGATTGTTGTGCCAGACCAGGAACCGCAGTGACGTCAGGAAAGAACTTCAAACTGGTTTACCAAGAGAAGAGTTTTTGAAAAATCAACCATGCCAAACCACAAGTTCACAGGGTTGCAGACAGGTAGCCAAGACCCAGGAACTTTTCAAGCTTCGTTAGCGCTGTTAACCCATCAGTTTGGCATGAAATAAAAAGCCCTGAAATACTTAGTTTGGCCATGTTGGACAACACCAACTAGCCAGCTCTGCAGGCAGAGAGTTAGGGTGGTATGTTTAACTGCTCCTTGCTCCTTTTATAAGGAGTAGATTCCAAGGACTAGTGCCCCAAATCATGATGGATTGGAGGACAAGGTGTCTGGGGTGAGAGGCAATTTAGGTGTCCTCAAAGCAAGAGTTAAAGTGAAGACCCACATACCATGTTTTTAAATATTTAAAAATTGTAAACTAAGTTCACACACAGTTAAATAAAATATGTTCTAGCCTCTTGGACAAATACACCTTGAATACAACATAAAAGGTCAGGTTTCAATTTGGGATTCTCTAGCACTTTGCAACATGGTGCTCTGGAAGAACCAGCTCCTGGTATTCTCCTGGAAGCCTCCTCTGCCTCTCCCCACCCCTGACTCCATCCAGCACCAAGAGTGTCTTATATGCACATGAAAGTAGATATGATAGCCCACACACCAAACCTCCATCATACTTCTCACAAATTGGTACCCACTGACTAACTCCCTTAGAGAAGCAATGATCCACAGGAGAACAGACCTAGAGAAAAAAACTATGCAAGCCCAAAAGGCAAGTTCAAGGTCATTTGAGCAGGGGAATTACTGGGTTTAGAAGCATGGTATTGAAAGAAGAATATGGGCTCCAGGTGAGCCCCTTTCTTTGATCACATGGACCCTTCACCTTATTGGGAGAATCCTAGTCAGAGAAGAGCCAGAGTGGCGTCTTCTAAAGAGTGGAGCTCGCTCAGGAGTCCCTCTTACTTGCATGGGAAGAGACTATGGTCTACACACTAAATGGTGGTAACAAAGAGGAAGGTCAATTCTAACACTTCAAGGTAGTAAAGCCAATATATCTTGAAATATCTTCTGTATTTACACTCACACTTCAAATGATCTCATCCATTTTCATAAATTGCAACATCATCTCTATGCTGACACCTCCCAGTTTTTATCAGTAGCTTACACTTCTCTCTGACCCCAGACCTGTGTATCCATCTGCTAACTTAACATCTCCATTTGAATGTCTGATAAGACATTCTCACTTAACATGTTCATACCTGAGCTCCTTGCTTTTCCCCTCTAGACTGGCCCTCAGGAAGCCTCCCTCTTTCAGATATTGACAACTTCATCTTTTCATATTCTCAGACCCAAATCCTTACCTTCCCTGACTTCTCTTTTCCCTTATATCCCACAACAAATTATGACATTTTATCTTCAAAACATACCATCCAGAATCTGATAACACATCTAGTCATTTATCACTTTCACTGCTACCCCTTGTGGTTCAAGCAAACATCATGTCTTTCCTGGGCTATTCAATAGTCTCTGGCTGATCTTCTTGTTCCTACCTTCGTACGCCACATTCCCCACTACCCTCGCCACCCATTTTTTCTCAACACAGCTGCCAAATTAAATTTTTTTCAAACATCAGAGTATGTCACTCCTCTGCTCAAAATAGGAGCTTTGCATCTCATTCAAAGTAAAAGCCAGACTTAGCAATAACCAACAGGCCTTGCATAATGAGCTCTGCTACCTGCCTGTTTCCATTCTTCCACCTCTGGCCCTCTCCGCCTCTGCTCCAGCCACCTGGTCTCCTTTTATTTGAATACCTCAAGCCATCTCTTGCCTCCGAGCTCATGCTATTGACTCCTAGTATATAAAATACAATTGTTTTTTGTATGTCAATCTAGTATCTTGTAACTGTTAAATTCACATTAATTAGAAAGATCATTTTATCGATTGCTCTAGGATTTCTTATGTAAAAAGTGTTTTTCCTCTGAAATGCAGTTTCCATTACTTCTGTCCACTCTGTATGCCTTTTATTTATATTTAGTGGATGTTGTTATCACTATGTGAGTTCTAGGTAGCAGAATTCATTCTCTCAGTTCATGGTGTGATCTTGAAACATGGTGAATTCTTATGGGCTTACTTGTATTTGCTGAGATTATGCAGAAGTAGGTGAGAGCTTTTTTTTTTTCATTGGTGTTTCACATAATTTTTCTTAGAAAATTACTGCTAACCATCTGGGACAATGGTTTAAGCAAGCTGTGGGCCCAGGGGCAAAATAGACATAAATTTGTGACCTGGAAGTAAAACAAGCCACCTTGGCTTTATCTTGAGTTGGGTTCCCAAGAAGCAAAGTCTGGGGTGGGCTGATTGATAAATTGAGTGGGTTCTGTCAGGAGAAATCTGTACTGACATGAGAAAAGCAGGACAATGCAGAAGAACCTAGGCACAGGTATCATTTCAGGGAAAGCCTAGTCTCAGCCTGATCCCACAAGGAGCCCTAGAATATAAACTGTCACAAAGGTGTCTTTGTCAGATGAAAAGGGGGATCTTATACTCTTGCTTTAATGAGTCAGTGGCCATATGCCAACTCCCAAAGTGAAGCTGTGAATCCTTCAGGAGTAAAGCCCCTGTCAGTCAAGGCAACTGGCTAGAGAAGGATGCAGGTCTAAATCCCTTAGCATCAACACACATAACAGATGGGTGGAGCAAAAACAGCTTCTGCTACAGTGGGTGATTCCATCTGCAAAATCCTGAATCATGGCAGGAACAGGAGCTCCAAAATGCCGTTATAAAACTTGGTTCTCCATGTAAAGGCTCAGGAAAGCCAGTTGGAAGCAATCACAAAACCACAAAACAGTGTGGACACAGAGGTTTGGGTGTGGGGAACCAAGAATGAAAATAAAACATTCACACAAAATAAGACTTCATACCAAAATTCCACCACAGAAGAAAAATCAAATGCACTAAGTAAAACAGCAATCAAAATCAACACAGATTCACTCCAAATGAAATTAATCTTATGCAGCAACCTGACGAAGAATTTCAAATGTCTGCTTAAGATACTCAAATAATTAAATAAAATTAACTCCCAAGGAAAAGCAAAAAATTATACAATGAAAATTAGAAATGAGACAAGTAGGAGGATGAAAAAGAAGCAGTTACGTATAGTGCACATAAAAATGTAATTATAATGGAAATAAACACAAAAGATAGGATCAACTTTAGATAAACATAGTCAAAGAAAGCATAGTTGATATATTGTGCTGGGGAACTCAACCAAAACACAGCACAGAAAGACAAAGATTTGGAAAAATGTAAAAAGCAGCCAAGAGACACGAATTGTCAAGACTCCAAAAGTCATCTCATGGGAATTCCAGATGAAGAGAAACAGGCAATGGCAGGAAAGCAGTATCTGAAACAATAGTAGCTAAGAATTTTTATAATTAAAGAAGATCTTCAAATTCAAAGTGTCATCTAAACATAAGTGGGATAAATAAAGATGAATCTATACCTAGGCAAAATGTGGTAAAATTTCATAACATTAAGGCTAACGAAAATAATAAAAGCCACTGAAAAAACCCGCTGTAGGCAGGTACAGCAATAACCTCATTTGCATATTGATTTCCGGAAGCAATAGATAATCTAACTAATGAGGAAAAATACATGTCAGTTTAAAATTTTATAACCAATTAATCAATTATTTAAAAGTGAGAGCAAAGTTAAGACAGTTCAGACTTAAAAGTTTCAAGAGAAATTACCTGGTAACTCTAAGAACTACTAATGGATATGTGTCATTAAGAAGAAAAGCAAACCCATAAAGAGGATGTGAGGACAATGATGGGCACAAAAATGTATAAAATATGTCAAAAATTTAATTCTCTAATAACTGTTATTGTAATAAAAATTGCATTTTGTGTATTTTGAAAGGTAAAATTAAAACTTCAGGCAACACAAACAAGATGAGGAATATGCAAATAAAATAAATTTAACATGTGCTAAGTTCTTTGTCTCGTGTAGGAAAAGCTAGATATAAAATGTGTTGAATAACTTTAGGCTTTGCTAGAAAATAATATGTTAAATTATATGTGGCATGTTATAATTCTGCTCGACATATTTTACACTTCTTGTGAAGTTGCCCTCCCTTTGAATAATTAGAATTATTTGAATTGTTGACATTAGACTCAGCCATTTGGCTTCTATGGCCATTGAAATGCAATTGGGGATAATATGCGTTATTTCCGAGAGGAAGTTTTTAGAGCCAGTGTGCATTTCACCATGGTCATATGGTGAAATGCATATGACCATGCATTTCAGAGGGGAAACAGAGGGGAAACAGAAATTTCCCCTCTGTTTTCAGACTTGGGTTGCCAGATACAGTGCAAGATATTAGGTTAAATTTAAATTTCTACATAAAAACAAACAACAAATAACTTTAGCATAATATTTGTGACATATTTGTGCTAAAAATTACTCAATGTTTATCTGAAATCCAAATTTAATTGAGATAAATACCCTTCACAAAAATTAACTCAAAATGCATTACAGACCTAAATGTAAAATGCAAAATTGCAAAACTCCTAGAAGATAACATAGGAGAAAATCTAGATGACCTTGGGCATGGCAATGACTTTATAGATGTGACATCAAAGGCATAATCCATGAAAGAAATAATTGATAAGCTGGGCTTCATTAAAATTAAAATCTTCTGCTCTGCAAAAGACAAAGTCAAAAAAATGACAAGACAAGCCACAGACTAAGAGAAAATATTTGCAAAAAACACCTCCAATAAAGGGTTGTTATCCAAAATATACAAAGAACTCTTAAAACTGAATGAACAATAAGAAGACAACCTGATTTAAAAAATGGGAAAAGTCCAAACACCTCACTAAAGTAGATATACAAAGGGAAAACAAACATATGAAAAGATATCCCACATCATAGGTCATCAGGGAAATGCAAATTAAGATAACAGGTTACCACTACACACCTGTTAGAATGGCCAAAATCCAGAACACCGATATGCGGAACAGCAGGGACTCACATTCATGGCCAATGGGAATGCAAAATGGTGCAGCCACTTTGGAAGTCTGTTCGGCAATTTCTTACCAAACCAGACTCTTCAGGGTAGCATTCTGGAGAAATGCTAACGCATGCACAAGAAAATATGTGCAACAATGTTTATTGCAGCTTTTTAATGGGAGCAAAAGTTTGGAAATGATTTGAGTATCTATCAATAGAAGAATGGAAATTTGTGATATACGTATATAATGGAATACTATTTAGCACTTAAAATGAAGCTAAGAGGGCAACATACATGAATATTGATAAAACTTAAATTACAGAATGATAAAGACAGCATAAAAACATCTATATAAAGGTTTTAAATGTGCAAAACTTTGCAACTTATACCTTAGGGGTAGATATATAGATACCGAAAGTATAAAATTAAGCTTAAGAGCTCAGGAGTATAGTTAGCTTTCGGAAGAGAAGAAAGAAAACGGGACTGAGGATAGGGCACCAGGAGTCTCCAACTGAATTTGTCATCATCATTTTTTATTTGTCAAAAGGAAAAATACTCTATACATTTCTTTACGTTTGAAATACTTCGCAATAATTTCAAAAGTCCAGAAGGGAAGGCAAAATCAAAGTTTTTTTCTGACAGGATCATCTCTGGGTGTGTGAATGAATTTCGTTGTTGTTTTAGGATTTCTTTTCCTTTTCTTATCTTTTTGTTGTTCAGAAGAGATTTTTTTTTTCCTGAGTATGATATAATGAGGATTTTCCCTCATCTGAATAGCTGGAATGTGCATGTATGTATGTATAATGTAGTGCATATTTCTGCAGTAATAACAACGACAGCACAGTTGGAGAAATTTTTTCTCTATCAATCATCTAGAACATTCGGTGGAAAAGTGATTTCTCTGGACGATGCAGATAATAATCTCATAAAGGTCTTGGCACGTATGGAATGACCTCACCTACGGTGGTTTCCAGGGTTTGGATGGGAACCAGTTTCTGGCTGTATTTCGCCACCTTAGGAGAAGTGAGAGGTTTGCTCCGGGGGCCCCAGTCAGCACTGCCTCCCCTGACAGGCCCTGCCCAGGCATGCCATTGTTTCTGAAACTAATGAGGTCAGCAGCTTTTTACGAAACCGTGAGTCATCTCTATTGGTGAGGATTTCCAGGAAGCCCGAAGTGCTGGCTTCACCAGATGAGCTGGCATCACTAACCTTCTCCTAACACCAAGTGCCACATCTGGCCCATTGCCAACGGTCACAAAGTCACCAACAATAAAAAACAAACAACAACAACAAAAAAAAAAAACCTCTTTGGCTTCAGATGAGGACATGTAAAATTAATGCAATCCCAACTGAAATTCCAGTTGGGTTGTTTTTCAGGAACTTGTTCACCTAACATTTACATTGGCTCACAACTAATCGAGACATCGTTAATTTTAAGAGCTATTAGAAAATCAATAATAAAAACAGTTTAGTTTTGATTTACAAACAGACAAATCAGCCAACAGAAGAGAAGAAATTAGTGTCTAGGTAAAGATGGATGACAAACTGATAGACCGACAGATCCACTGCAAGAGACACCTGTTTAACAAGTCACATTGGGAAACTAGAAAACTGACTATCATAGGAAGAAAATCAAAGCTAGATTCCTATCTCACTCCATGGATTAAAAACCTAACTGTACACAATAAAACTATAAAATTAACAGCAGAAAATGGAGAATACCTTTGTGACCTAGGAGTTGGTGAATGGCAGTGGGTAGTGGGGAGGGGCTCATAAAACTTCCAAAACATAAATGGTATGTCAAGAAAAAAAGACTGGATTTGGCTATAATAAGTATTTTTGTTCCCTGAAGGACACCATGAGCAAAAGTAATAAGTGAATAATAGAGTAAGAAAAGATACCTGCAATCTCTAAAACCAATATGTAAAATTTTCAAGGAAATTCAATAAAAGACAATAGCCCGAACAGAAAAATGAGCAGAGGCTGTAAAAAGGCAGTGGACAGAAGAGGAAACACAAAAGATTACTCAGTATGTGAAAGACACTCAAAATTATTGGTACCTGGAGAAAAACGATTTAAGACAAAATGTTACTCTGTACCTACTGTAACGACAAGCTCCGAAGCCAGGCAATGGAAGTCTTGGTGAGGTCGAGGAGCCATGAGAACCTTCGTGCACTGTGGATGGGAGTTTAGACCCAGCAATTCCACTTTTCCTTGTATGTCTTAAGTGAACTCTTTACCAAATCCCATAAGAGACCAAATACCAGAATATTACCTGCAGCATTACTGCAGTGCTGGCAGAGAACTGGAGACGCCAGCGTATTCAGGGGTGGGAGGGGAGAGAGGTAAATTGTGGAAGACCCTTACCTTGGGCATTACGAAGGGATGAGAAACAACAGAACAGGTGCAAACAGACAGTGATGCGGTACTTGAGGATGGGGGTACATTTTGAGAAATGTGACATTAAGTGATTTCATGGTTGCGTAGACATCATAAAGTGCGTTTACATAAACCTAGATGTTGCTGTCTGCTACACAAACCTGTACATGTCTATTGTGCTGGAAACTGTAGGCAATTGTAACACAATGGTTAGTATTTATATATCTAAATGTATCTAAACATAGAGAAGGTATAGTAAAAAAGGTATTGTAAAAGAAGGTATTGTAAAAAAAATACAGTATAACAGATAAAAAATGATACCTGTGTAAGGCTTACCATGAGCGGAGTTTGCAGGATCAGAAGTTGACGTGGGTGAGTCAGTGAGTGAGCAGTGAGTAAAAGTGAAGGCCTAGGACATTACTGGACACTAGTGTAGATTTTATACAAAATGCTTCCTTTCAATAGGGCCAGAAATAGAACATTGAAGCTGCCAATGCTGCTGCATGAACAGGGATGTGGGCTGGACTGATTGGAAATATTGAGGAGAAATTGGCTGGGTAAGGCCTAGGTCACCATAATAGTGACTGTCAGAGGGAGTGAAAGGTGGCCTGAGGATCAACAGGGATAAGAAAGCAAGTTGGGTACCACCACTGAGTGAGTAAACAAATGCATCGATTGAAGGGTCAACAAATGTGCCTATAAAGCATCTATCCCATCACTTCTCATTCCAGCCTCAGAGGATACTGCTAATCAATCACAGCCTCCTATGATTCTCCCCACTGAATCCTACCAGAAACTTACAATTCTTCTCAGTACAGTAGTCCGGCTCTTTTCTTCTAACCAATTGAAATAGTGTAATCATGAAGTCTATCTCTGGCCTCATGCATCATTCCTCCCCAGGATATTTATATGTTAACTCATAATGAATTTGACCACAATATCAAAACTTTAGACTAAACACAAAAACTTAAGTGGAATTCCCAAAATATGGGAAAGGAGATTTGGAAAGAGGTGACTTTCAATCCCAACAATTTCATTTTCCTTTACCAAAACACAGCATTACTGGCAGAGTCCCACGTTGTAAACCTATGGGACGCTAAACCATCATAATATAAATATTCTACCACTCACACAGGTCAGGCGATGTGTTCCAGCCTTAGTTGTGCCCCTAAGTTCCCATGAACTCATCCCTTTTTATGTTCCAGGGACCTGGTTCTCAACACTTTCTAACTCAACTGGCTGTCCAACGATCAATTTCTCGTAGCAAGAAGGGTTTCTTTCCCAGCGAAGCCACGCATGCACCCCCTGCTCTCGAACTTTGTTCCTCACTACCTCCAGTCTACGCTGACAGGGTGGCACAGCGGGTGGCTGACTGTAAACTAGTCCTCTCAGGTGCATCCCAGGGGACAGAACGACTGAACGGGTGGCCGTGGCCAGGGCCAGGCCTGGCCCATGCTTTGGAAAGCCACCGGAAATGACTGGTCGCTGAGTCATGTGCTGGTAGCACTGTGTTTGTGTACAGCGACCAAAGCTGCCTTTGTGTCCATCCAAGTTTATAGATGCAGAAAAGACACAACCTCAGGAATAAATCAGAGGCTATATTGCCCCAAGTCACTCACAGAAGGTACAGTGCTAGATTGTCTAAGTGTGGGCATAGGACAGACTTTGAAACTTTTTTGAGGGGGTAGGACCAAGGGCTGGAGGCAGGGATGGCTGGGGTGGGTGGGAGTGCTGGGGAGGATGGAGACAATTATATTTGAACAACAATAAAAGGAAAAAGAGAGCAAAAAAAACACCTGTTTTGAAAGGCTGCAGGCACCTGTCAGCAGTCTAGTGGGTAGTTTGCAAGAGATGTTTGCCTATGAAAAGGCTGAGGAAAAGAGGAGATTTTGTTCCTCCACATACCCAGAGGGGCAGGTGGGAGGCAATTCTAGGACAGCCTTTGAAATTGCCAGTTGACATGACCTGAAAAACATGTAACTTGGTTGCAGAAAACTTGCCTTCAAGTTCTGTATGGCAGTATAATTTCGGGTGAATCTCTTAACTTTCCTCATCCTCTGTCTTATCATCTGTAAAATGGTGGCAATAATTACAGGGTATTGAGATGAAAAGTTGAGACAGCTCTTATGGATCTCCTAGTGTGTAGTAGGTGCTCAATGAACATTTATTCCTTATTCGTTCTCTTTCTAGTTTTTTCAGATACAGGAATTTAGGTTCAGTGATATTCTATGATGTGCCAAAGAATATCCCACATCAATGGTTAATGACAGACATCCATTCTCTGTCCAGAAAGTGGGAGAACTGGGACTCAAGTCTAGTTAGTTTTCTGATTTAAAATCTAATGCATTTTCTGAAAATTCTTTTTGCCCTCTCACCTACCAGCATCAGCTGGTGGGGGCCTGACTGGGACTGAGGCAGAGGAGGGGAGCACACGATCTTTAGGCCGAGAAAGGAGAAAACCCCGATGGGAAGAGCTTACTGAAAGAAGCCCTTACCTCTGCGGCAGTGTCTTCTTCCCCAGCCAGAGCACCAAGCAGAGGCAGCCCGTGGGAGGGTCCAGCCCAGCATCATTGCATGTGGGCTCTCGTGCAATGAGCAGTCACCCGGCAAGCTGACCCACCAGGTCACTGTAATGGTAATAACCAAGTAATGACAACTCCCACTGACTGACTGTTTCTTGTGTAGCCAAGTCATAGGCCAAATATCCGACTTCACAAGGTGGTGGTGGAGTTGCAACAGGCATCGTATCTAAAAGACTTAGTAGAGCTCATGGCGTAGACTAAGTGCTCAACAAACAGTCGCTGCTGGCTCTTTACGTACATGGTCCCATTTCATCTTTGCAAGAACTTTATAAAACAATGTCTCTATTTTACCAATGAGGATCCCGAGGTTTAGGGGGATAAAGGGACTTGACCATGGTCAAAAAGCTAGCAGTCAGTGGGAATCAGAATCTAAACTAGATACATCTGGGTCCAAAGCTCATGCATTTAACCATTAGGATATCCTGGCTCACCTGCCTGCCAGTGGAAGTAGGGACCTGCTGAATAGTATCAGTTCAGTGTTGCCAGAGGGCCCCTTTTCTTTCCTCCGGGGCCTGGGCCCTAAAGCTGAGCATAGCAAGAGGGAAGGAGATGCTTGCTGTGTTATGCCCCACAGGGTCTAGCTCCATACTCTTGCTTCACTGCCAGGAGCCTCCGACACTGAAGACTGATGTCTCAGGAGGGAGGGACTGGAGGCAGTTTTGTAGTAGGGCCTTAGATGTTACCTAACCATCAAGGTCAGTGGACTCGTTTGTTTCTTCCAGTCTGATTTGGTTTGACTTTGCTTTGGAACGCTTTGCTCAAATGAAATTTTATAGGAAAGCCCAAAGTGTCATGTCAACACAAGTGGAACGGCCTTGTTGACAATGCATGGGAGATCCAGAGCCTCATCTCCTCCAAGGAGCCCAGACACGAACACCTCTCAATGCAAGGAGGGCGGTCACGCAGCTGGGGACTAAGTGACAGCACTTTTAGCCGGGGACTAAACATCAGAACTTTAAAGATGTTATTCCGTTGTCTTCTAGCCTCTGTTGTTTCTTAAGGAAAGTCATGTTACTAGTCTTCTTCTCTAGTTACTGTTAAGATTTTCTCTCTGCTGTCTTTGTCTTTATTTTTTACAGTTGAGCAATGAATGTGATGTTTCTTTTGGCTCTTTCATCTTGGAGTTTGGAGGAGTTATTGAACCTCTGGGTTTCAACTATTTTGGAAAATTTTTGCTCCCATGTCTTCAATGTTGCTTTAGCCCATTCTCTTCTCCTCTCATTCTGGGACTCCAATTATACTGTTTTTAGAGATATTTGTGCCTCTATGTCTTTTATATTGCATAGTTTTTCTCTAGTCATTTGGTCCTCATAATGTTTTCTTGGATCATGTATGAAAAATTGTCAAGACTCTGTTATCTTTCTCTAGAAAAGGTTCACCTTTCCTTTTGCAAGCAG
This sequence comes from Anoura caudifer, assembly GCA_004027475.1. NCBI lineage: Eukaryota > Metazoa > Chordata > Mammalia > Chiroptera > Phyllostomidae > Anoura > Anoura caudifer. The sequence continues at coordinate 7,561 of PVKU01011638.1, read as the reverse complement.
ACAGGTTGGGGCTATTAACTTTCACCAATCAAGTACTAAGCTAATGTTTAAGTAGACTTGCAGTTGTAGGAGGGATCTATCACTTCTGGTTTATTTTCCCTTTCTGAAATTCCCAATAAGATCCTGGGGTGTTTATTGAAGATTTTTTCTACTGGCTTGGTCCTGATTCCTAATCTTTGCCCTTTTGACATTCTGACACTAACAAAATTTTACTCTTCTTTGAGAGCCAAGGTTATTGATCTCCTCTCATAAGCAGTTTCAGAATTTGGCAAATTCTTAGGGGTGGGAGATCTGGTGGAGTGTTGAGCTAAGTTCTCCAGCCCTCTCTTCTCATTGTCATCAATGCTTCTCCATCTTTTGTTTGTCTCTCAAGCTGCACAAGACTGTCACAGTCATTACATTCCCCGACTCGTAGCTGCCTCCTGCTTGGGTGCTTTTTCTCAAATCCAACATTTAAAAAATGCCCTAACAATAAAAACTCACTTAAAATGTCAGCTCACTTTATTGCATGATTCCCTCTTCCTCAGATTACTGTCCCCTCTGTCCTGGTTGCTTTAGCAGTTCTCAATGCCTTTAAACTTTTCTAGTCATTTTTGCTGGAAGCTACTGCATTACACTTGGAAGTAGAAGTCTGTAGCGGTATTTGAAATTTGAAGAATGTTTACATTTTATTGAACTCAAAATGTTATTTTTATGAAGGGTACAAATGGGAAATGCAGATGAAGAGTCTGATCTGTTGATAATGAGACTATTTTACTTTAGGGCCCAGAGATGATGTGACTGAAGCTGCATATTATGTGGTGTTTTTTGGCAGAAGTATACTGAATGGAACAGGGGTAGGAGAGGCAGGAAATAGAGAAACCAGCAATTGTTTCCCTAAGTCTTATCCCTGCTTGAGGAATGACCCAAGCTTTAAGACTCCTACTCCTTATCTGGAAAAATCAGAAAGAGGTGTTCTTGCAACCGTGAGCTTATGGATGACATCTCCTAACAGAAGTGACAAAGAGGAGCTCAAGTGCAAAAATAAGGGCTCAGAAGCCAGGTGCACTTTAGTTTAAATCCTATTTCTGCCACTAACTAACTGTATAAATTTGGTAAAATCACAAATATTCTGAACCTCAATTTTATCTGTAAAATGGGAACACTAATGCTACATAGAGTTAGCTCACAGATTAAATGTGGTTTTTAGTGTCGTGGTTGAGTCAGGATTCAAACTCAGGCAATCCAGCCCTAGAGCCGTATGTATAAATACTGCAATATACTGCCTCTCTGAGTATCATAGACTGTTGTGAAATCCCTCGAGTCACATATATCCAAAACACAATATCCTACATCGTGCAGGTCAGTTTTCGGGCAATAGGGATCCTTTCAAGCTCACCCAAGTCCTGAAGCTATTAACTGGCTCCTCCAGATCAGAGAGTCAACCAGATCAGAGATCAGTGACTCCAATGCCAAACTCCTTCAGGAGGTTACAGCAGAAGACTTTGTCCTGTAGACAGAAAACTGCAATAAAATTTTCTGACAAAAAGTTGTTACCTTCATTAGTATGAGTTAATGTTTCTCTTACCCAGGATTCTGTCTCTACTTGTCCCATGACTGAACTGTTTCAATGCCTTAAAACACTCCACCAAAGAATGAAATGGGTTGCATCTATTTGCTGGAAAAATATCCTTTCCCACATCTGCCATCTCTCCCACTAGGTTCTCTTGGCTCCCTTGTATGTTTCAGCTCCAGGTAAAATCTTCCTGCAAGAAAATAACTTATACTATGATAAGTAAGCTGTTACCAAAATGTTCTACCCCTTTTTAACAAGAACAACACTGCTTGTAACTTGAAAAAAAACACTAAATCCCAAAGACTAAGCCACATGCTCTCTGTTTTCTGGCCTTCAAAGCTTTGTTCATGCTATTTTCTCTACAGAAATATTCTTTCCTTTAGACCCTTCACAATTGTATTAAGTAATACTCTGTGTTTTGCAATCAACAGAAAACAGAGATATCTAAAATAAGGATCTATTATCTCCTGTTACTGAAAAGCCTAGTAGTCAGGAGAACTTCAGATGCAGCCTGATCCAGGGGTCCATGATTCATCAGGCATCCAGCACTAGTGTTATGAAATTTGATTTGTTCTTCACCCCTCAGTGTATTGACTTTATCCTCAGGCTAACTTCCTTTATAGAAGAAAAAAAGTCACAGTAGTTCTATGATATACATCCTATACCACACAATCTTGAGGAAGAGCATTTTATGTCATAATATTGCCAGCAAAAAGTCCTGAGACTCACTTTGATTGCACCAGTTTAGATCATAGAGATAATCTTCACCAAGAATACAGGAGTGGGCAAGAGTAGGTTAATAATAATAATAAATAATACAATAATAAGTAAATAAATAATAATATAAGAATAAACTCTGCTTTGCATACTCACAACTGCAAACCTACCTTTGCCTGCACTTGTATAGAATGCTCAGATTTACTCAGCCTGGGTCATGTACTCCACACATGAAGTTGAAGGAAGAGCTAGTTTCCCTACTTAGAACTACATGGATCCCCAGTGGAAATTGAGAATGACTAGAAAGAAGAATGCACTCAGAGGTACCAATAGGAATTTATTACATTATGAAATCCCAATACCCAGGAAGTGAGTCAAAATAAAGAAATGTAAAATGAAAAGATGGAGGCATAGGTAGACACACTGTGCCTCCTTACACAACCAAGAGGACAACAACAAATTTAAAAACAAAAAACAATCCAGAACTGACAGAAAATCAAACTGTATGAAGTCCAACAACCAAGGAATTAAAGAAGAAACATTCATTCAGACTGGTAGGAGGGCAGAGATGGGCAGCCGGGCGGAGAGGACTCACAGCAAGGCAGCAGCTGGCAGACTGGGTGGTCCCACATTTGAGTGAAGATAAACCAGGAGGAACAACTGAGGAGCAAGACAGACCATGCAACCCAGGGTTCCAGCATGGTGAAATAAAGCCTCAAAACCTCTGACTGAAAAAATCTGTCAGGGGTTGAGGCAGTGGGAGAAACTCCCAGCCTCACAGGAGAGCTTGTTGGAGATACCCACAGGGTCCTAGAACGTACACAAGCCCACCCACCTGGAATCAGCACCAGAAGGGCCCAATTTGCTTGTGGGTAGCAGAGGAAGTGACTGAAAGCCAAGAGAGAGCTGACCAAGTGGCACTGTTCCCTCTCAGACCCCTTCCCCACATACAACTCCACAACACAGTGACATGGGTTGCCCTGCCCTGGTGAATACCTAAGGCTCCACCCCTTATTATGTAACCGGTGTGCTGAGATAAATATATATATCCCAAATGAAAGAACAGATCAAAGCTCCAGATAAAAATGCAACTTAGCAATGAAGAGATAGCCAGCCTATCAAATGCACAGTTCAAAATATTGGTAATCAGGATGCTTACAGAAATGGTTGAGTATGGTCACAAAGTAGAGGAAAAAGTGAAGGCTATGAAAAGTGAAATAAAGGAAAATATACAGGGAACCAACAGTGACAGGAAGGTAACTGGGACTCAAATCAATGGTTTGGAGCAGAAGATAGAAATAGTCAACCAGAAAAGAATGAAGAAACAAGAATTCAAAAAAAATGAGGAGAGGCTTAGGAAGCACTGGGACAACTTTAAATATTCCAACATCTGAGTCATAGGGATGCCAGAAGGAGAAGAGGAAGAACAAGAAATTGAAAACTTATTTGAACAAATAATGAAAGAGCACTTCCCCAATCTGGCAAAGGAAATAGACTTCCAGGAAATCCAGGAAGCTCAGAGAGTCCCAAAGAAGTTGGACCTAGGAAAGCACACACCAAGGCACATCATAATTACATTACCCAAGATTAAAGAGAAGGAGAAAATCTTAAAAGCAGGAAGAGAAAAGGAGAGAGTTACCTACAAAGGATTTCCCATAAAACTATCAGCTGATGTCTCAAAAGAAATCTTACAGGCAAGAAGGGGCTGGAAAGAAGTATTCCAAGTCATGAAAGGCAAGTTCCTTCATCCAAGATTACTCTATCCAGCAAAGCTGTCATTTAGAATGGGAGGGCAGATAAAGTGCTTCCCAGATAAGGTCAAGCTAAAGGAGTTCATCATCACCAAACCCTTATTATATGAAATGTTAAAGGGACTTATCTAAGAAAAAGAAGATGAAAAATATGAACAGTAAAATGAACTAAAAGGAGAGGAATGTGGGTGGGAGAGGGTGTACAGAGCAGAGGAGAATAGAGGAGGGGGAATGGGACAACTGTAATAACATAATCAATACAATATTTTTTAAATAAAATAAATTTTTAAAATAAACAACAACAAAAATGCAAAATTAGTAACCATGGTAAAAGGACTAGTGGTAAACATTTAACACACTTAAATTTAGATTAAGGCTACACAACTTTGGAATTTGGGTTTTGATTTCCTCAAAAAGAATAAAAGTATTTTTTAATTATATTTTATTGATTATGCTATTACAGTTGTACCATTTCTTCCCCATCATTCCCCTCCACCCCCTACCCCCTCCCACCCACATTCCCCTCTTTAGTTCATGTCCATGTTTCATAAGTTTTTGAGCTTCTACTTTTCCCACACTATTCTTGCCCTCCCCCTGTCTATTTTCTACCCTATTTTCTATGCTACTTATTCTCTGTACCTTTTCTCCCTCTCTCCTCTTCCCACTCCCCTGTTGCAAAACCTCTATGTGATCTCCATTTCTGTGTTCCTACTCCTGGTCTAGTGGTTTGCTTAGTTTACTTTTGTTTTAGGTGTGGTTGTTAATATCTGTGAGTTTGCTATCTTTTAACTGTCGTATTTCTTATCTTCTTTTTCTTAGATAAGTCCCTTTAACATTTCATATAATAAGGGCTTGGTGATGATGAACTCCTTGAACTTGACCTTATCTGAGAAGCACTTTATTTTCCCTTCCATTCTAAATGACAGGTTCACTGGATAGAGCAATCCTGGATATAGGTCTTTGACTTTCATGACTTGGAATACTTGTTTCCAGCCCCTTCTCGCCTGTAAGGTCTCTTTTGAGAAATCAGCTGACAGTCTGATGGGAACTCCTTTGTGGGTGACTCTGCCTTTATCCCTTGCTGCTTCTAGAATTCTCTCCTTCATTTTAATCTTGGCTAATGTAATTATGATGTGCCTTGATGTGTTCGTTCTTGGGTCCACCTTCTTTGAGATTCTGAGCTTCCTGGACTTCCTGGAAGTCTATTTCCTTTGCCAGATTGGGGAAGTTCTCCTTTATTATTTGTTCAAATAAGTTTTCCACTTGTTGCTCTTCCTCTTCTCCTTCTGGTACCCCAATAATTTGGAAGTTGGGATGTTTAAAGATGTTCTGGAGGTTCCTAAGCCTCTCCTCATTTTTTTGAATTCTTGTTTCTTCATTCTTTTCTGATTGGATGTTTCTTTCTTCCTTCTGGTCCACTCCATTGATTTGAGTCCCAGTTTTCCTCCCATCTCTCTTGGTTCCCTGTGCATTTTTCTTCATTTCACTTATTGTATCCTTCATTTGTTCATCTAATTTGCAACTAAAATCAACCAAATCTGTGAGCTTCCTAAGCACTAGTGCTTTGAGCTCTGCATCTGATAGGTTGACCACCTCCTGGTCACTCAGATGAATTAGCTGCAGGGCGCTGGTCTGTTCTCCCGTTTGAGGAATCCTTGGTTTTGTTTTTTTTATTTTTGTTTTTGTGTTTTTTTGTTTTTGTTTTTGTTGTTTTGTTTTGTTTTGTTTTTGTCTGGCACAGCTGTTTCTACATAGTGAGTGGTGGAGCCTTAGGTGTTCACCAGGGTGGGGCCGCCCAATCACTGGGTTGTGATGCTGGATGTGGGGGCAGGGTCTGAGAGGGAACGATGGCACTTGCTCCACGCTCTCTTTTGGATTTCAGTCCCTTCAGCCACTTTGCGCCAGTAAATTGGGCCCTTCTGGTGCTGATTTCCGTGTGGGTGGGCCTTGCATGCTTCAGGACCCCGTGGGTCTCCCCAACGAACTCTCCTGTGAGGCTGGGACTCCCTCCGGCACCTCAGCCCCTACAAGTATTTTCAATGGGTGCTTTTAGGCTTCACTTCAAGGCGCTGGGGCGCTGCGTCATGCAGTCTGTCTTGCTGCCTGTTCTCTCCTGGTTTACCTGTGCAGGAATGTATGTCCGCGGTCAGCCACCTTATGTGCCTTGCTTGGTCTCCTCGAGTTCGGCAACCGGCAACTGCCGCCCGCCGCCTGTGCACCTGGGGTGACTGCGCGCCCAAGACCACCAGCCACCATCTTATCCCTCTGCAACCCGACTCCGCGCCTCTTACTGGTCTGGGTGAATCGTTGTCTGACTCCTGTACAATTCAATTTTCTCTCTGTCCTGGTTGGTTGGTTTTTTTTATTTGGTTCTATATTTTTGTCCTTAATCTTGGTTGTGAGAGGGGGCACAATGTGTCCACCTACACCTCCATCTTGGCTGGAAGTCTCCCAAGAATAAAAGTATTTAATTCTCAGCAATGTAAAAACAAAAATATACTAACCCAAATCAGCTCAGCAAATGGGAGAAGGGTTAATTATATCATCTCTCACAACAAAAAGTTAATCAATCTTATCTATAAAGGAAACTTGCACTTTTAGGAATTACAATTACTCAAATGTCAATATTTTCATACTTTATTCTTATGAATGTAAAGGTATCTTTCTTAAACTAGTACACCTTATATTAAGGAAAATTTATTGGAATTCAGAGATTCTTTTAGTTCCTTTTTCTTCATGTTGAATTCAAGTCAAATTGAATGGTTTTTAATTTTTGAAGAGTATGTAAGATTGCCGGTAACCTTGTCTGATGTGATCATTAACCCTTCTGGAAAAGGCAGCTGGCAGTTCTCCGAGGTTTGTCATTAGAATGTGAGAAGAGCCACACAGATACTGCGCAGGCTGTTCAAAGAAGTTTGATTTCCTTTGGGAGCTACTGTTCCTTTATAGTGTAGCAGAAAAATGAGATTTCAACAAATCTTTTTTGTATTTTTAATTTTTTTGATGAGTCTTCTTCTTATCAGTGGGCAGAGACCAGCTAATTTGGCAATGAGAAGAAAACTACATAGACTCAGCTGCCATCAGAGGAGATGCGTTCCTCTCCATTCACGAGTGCCCTTCCCCTGAGATCGTCTCTTGCTACCTTCACCCTGTCTGCCAGATGAAGAAGAGGAGCCAAGGAAAGATACCCACCCATCCACAAAATAGAGTGCTTGCTTAAAAGTTCCTGTTTGAAAAGGAATCATTTGAAAGCACCTGGGATGTCTTATTAGTTTCACAGGATTCTCTTCTTCTTTTCTTTCAAAAGGGAAAATAACATAAATTCAAAAGCAATGACAGTTTGAAGCACAGTTATTTACCCACATAACAAAAATCTCTCATCTTTTCTGTACATTATAATTCTGATGTGGGTTGAAAAGAAAAATACTTTGTAATGTCTTAGGACTCTATAATAGTGAAAAGTACAATTAAACATTTTTCTTTCATATTCCTATAATTCTTAAAAATATTAAAATAGGCTTCCGGCCAAGATGGAGGC
>PVKU01011637.1:8601-41800 GCA_004027475.1 Anoura caudifer | reverse complement strand
TTGGATGTAGGTCCTTGCCTTTCTTGCCACTTTGAATACTTCTTTCCAGCCCCTTCTTGCCTGTAAGGTTTCTTTTGAGAAATTAGCTGATAGTCTTATGGGAACTCCTTTGTGGGTAACTGTCTCCTTTTGTCTGGCTTCTTTTAAGATTCTCTCCTTATCTTTAATCTTGGGTGACTTAATTATGATGTGCCTTGGTATGTGCCTTGGGTCCAACCTCTTTGGGACTCTCTGAGCTTCCTGGAAGTCTATTTCCTTTGCCAGATTAGGGAAGTTCTTCATTATGTTTTCAAATAAGTTTCCATTTCTTGCTCTTCCTCTTCTCCTTCTGGCACCCCTATAATTCAGATGTTGGAACACTTAAAGTTGTCCCAGAGGCTCCTAAGCCGCTTTTCATTTTTCTGAATTCTTGTTTCTTCATTCTGTTCTGGTTGAAACATTCAACCAGAACAGCTTTCTTCCTTCTGCTCCAAACTGTTTTGAGTCCTGGTTCCCTTCCCTTCACTGTTGGTTCCCTGCACATTTTCCTTTATTTCACTTTTCATAGCCTTCACTTTTTCCTCTATTTTGTGACCATACTCAACCAATTCTGTGAGCATCCTGATTACCAGTGTTTTGAACTCTGCATCTGATAGGTTGGCCATCTCTTGATTGCTTAGTTCTATTTCTGGAGCTTTGATCTGTTCTTTCATTTGGGCCATATTTCTTTGTTTTGGCACTCCTGTTATGTAGAAGGGGCAGAGTCTTAGGTGTTCACCAGGGCAGGGTAACCCAGGTAGCTGCATTGTGTAGCTGTCTGTGGGGGAGGAGTCAGAGAAGGAACAATGCTGCTTTCTCAGCTCTCACCTCACTTTCAGTCACTTCCTCCACTACCCACAAGCGAACTGGGCCCTTCTGGTGCTGATTCCTGGGTGGATGGGTTTGTGTGCATTCTAGGGCCCCATGGGTCCCTCCAAGACTCTCCTGTGAGACTGGGAGTTTCTCCTGACACCACAACCCCCACAGATTTTTACAGCCAGTGATTTTGAGGCTTTATTTCCCCACGTTGGAACCCTGGGTTGCATGGTGCATCTCACTCCCCAGTTGTTCCTCCCAATATCCACACATGAATGTGGGACCCCCAGTCTGCCAGCTGCCACCTTGCTGCGTGTCCTCTCCATACCGGCTGCTCGTCTCCACCCCTTCTACCAGTCTGGATGAATGTTTCTTTTCTTTAACTTCTTGGTTGTCAGACTTCCATACAGTTCAATTTTCTGGCAGTTCTGGTTGTTTTCCATTTTTAAATTGGTTGTTGTCCTTCTTTTGGCTATGCAAGAAACAAAGACTTTCTACCTATGACTCTATCTTGGCCATATTAAGCTTCTTTCATGAATCTAAAGGCCATTTATATTTTTCTTTGAACTACCTCCTTTGTCCATTTTCTGACTGGATTGCTGACTTCCCCTTACCAATTTCTAGGCACACATTATATAGTTGGAATATTAACCTTTTCCTGTGATATGAGCTATATTCTTCCCTAGTTTGTCATTTATCCTTTTATTTTTATTTTATCATTCCTAAGTTTAGTATTGTAAAGTCAACTTACCAATCTTTTCTTTAGTGGTTCTGGACTTTGATTCATATGCAAAGACCTTCCCCATTCAAAGTTACAAGGAATTCACCCAGGTTTTCTTCCATTACCTTTATGGTTTCATTTCTCAACATGTTGATGGTGACCTTCCTAACTCCCCTACCAGCTCAAGACTCCTTTGTTCTTCTTCTAAGCACTTCTCCCAATTGCAGGTAATTACTTAGGATTAAATCCATGTTGAATGTGTGTTCCCCACTAGGCTGTCAGCTACACTTAGAAGGGCAGGGACTCACTGATGCACTCAGCAAAGGCCTGGCTCCTATCTTAGGGATAGAAGAATAAGCTCCCAGGCCACCTTAGGAACACTTTTCCCAAGATCTCCCAGATGAATTGGGTACCCAGAGTGAAGTAGGAAAACAGACTACTTTCTACTAGTAACAAGGGGAAGGAGGGCTTCAGGTAGTGAGCCCTGAGAGCAGAACAATCTGAGGCCCTGGCTGGTGTGGCTCAGTGGACTGAGTGCCAGCCTACAGACCAAAGGGTCACCAGTTTGATTCCCAGTCAAGGCACACACCTGGGTTGCAGGCCAAGTCACCAGCAGGGGGCATTTTCTCATCACTCCACTGCTCACAGGGGACTTTTCTTCAATATGTGCCCTCTGCAGGGAAGCCACTGCCCAGTTCCCCACTGTGAAGCTGAGCCCTTTCCACTGCCACATTCACCTGCTCCTTGTGCAGCCTCTGAACTTCCTCCAGCTGCCGCTGGCTCTCCTCTTCCAGGTTCTTCCGGACAACCTCAGCCCCAGTCAAGGCAGCACACAGGCCCTCGGCCTCAGCTCGACCAGCCTTCTCTGCCCGTGCCAGAGCCTCCAGCTCCACAGCCTGGGCCTCCAGCCTCATCTTCTGCTGCAGTGAGGTCTCCTGCAGGACCCGGACCTCCTCCTCAAACCGCCGCAGCTCCTGCAGCTGCCAAGAGATCAGCTCAGCCTGCTGGCTCAAGGCCTGTGACCCCTGCAGCTCCACGGACCTTGAAAGATAGGTTAGCACAAGTCAGACCTGCCCCTGGTACTGGTAAGGTGGCCATGGGCATAATAGAGACAGAGATAAAGTTGGGCCATGGGGATCTCTGCATTTCCATCACCACTGTCATTCCTCAAGGCCCCACTAAGCACATTAGGCCTGGTGTCTGGGCTCACATGACCTAAAGGCTAGCTGAGATCATGAAATATGGCTCTCTAGAGAGAGCTCCATATAGACTGATGTCTTAACAGCAAGTGTGCACATCATTAGGCCACACATTCTGAAATGAAGAGGTTAGAAGTATATGCAGAGACTTCTGAATCTGATTTAAGGGCAAGGAGAAGTTTAAAAAAAGTGGAGAAAGAAAGCTCATGGCTTTCTTCCCAAGCTAGTACCTGGCTTCCAGTATACAGCAAGGCCAGGTACTAACGGAAAGCATTTACTGAGTGTTGGGTATACTACATGAGAGGTCTGGGAGGACATTACGTCAATAAATTACATAGTCCCAACCTTTAGAGAACAGTCTGCTTACTAGTGTCACATAAAGTTTAAAGCAGCTTATAACACAGCTCTTGGCACAGCTCCTTCAGCTCCTTCAGCTCCCTCACTGAGGCCCAGAACCATTGAATTTTTACAGGAGGGAACTATAGCCTACGTAAAGTAATTGACTGGCCAAATGACCTGTAGTTGGCAGCCAATCTAGAAAGAATCTCTGTCTCCTGACACCTGCTCCAGTGCTCCCCTTTTATCATCATGCTCCTTCCTCTATGATGGGGTCCAGGGTAGATCATTCACAATCCCACTCTAGAGCACAATGGCACAATGACATACCACTAAATTAGGGAAAAGACACACAGGAAACACCAAGAATAAGAAGTTTTATAGACAACATATCAACAAATAGCACAGCCAGCACCAACAGCATGTACACCAGAATGAGTCCACACTAGTATAGCACATGATTCTAGTTTGAATGTCTTCATCTTGCCTTGTTATGATCAGCCTGTCTCTTCCCTTAGGATTTTAAATTCCTTGATATCAGGATTTCTCCTATTTGTTTTTTTCTTTTAAATTCCCATCCTTAGACTCTAGCATGCTCTTATTATCATTTATGCATTGTAGGCACCAATAGTTACTATGGAAAAATGAATAAACTATGGGACCATGGTCTGAAATAGGGTAGGGAATCTATTCCATTAAAGAAGGGTCACTGGCAAGCAAGCCTGAGAAAACAGTGACAGTGGACCCTACCTGCCTCTCTGCCCTGGTTGCTGCCCATCACCAGAAACATCCTGTTCCCACATGATCACTTGAGGTCTTTGGTTGTCTGGCCGCCTCTCTGAGACTTTGTGATGGGCCAGGGGTTGGACCAGAGGAATGTCTAAGACCCAGCTGGGAGCCATTCGTGGCAAGGCTGGAAGGGGCCGAGCTTGGAAGTGGGATGGGGGAATGAGCCCAGTGGAACCTGAGGAATCATAAGGAAAACACTGGTCATTTTCCCAGCGAGAGAAAATCACCAGTCCCCTTGCCATGTCCCACTGACCTGAATGTCGAAACATCTCCACATTATTTGAAGTCTCTAGATTCTGTGTCCAGCCATCTATGTTCCCCTGGACAACAGGAGAAACAAGGGTACTGCAATTCAATTCTCAGGTCACCTTCCAAAGAGAAAGCCCCTAAAGTTAACAAAGTCATAATCCTCAAATAACAAGTCCACCGGATTCTAAATTCCTCTTTTCCTACTTCTGGAAAGAAGTAGTAAATACCGAAAGATCATTTGCTTGACCCAACCTGGTTCCTGATAGAACCATGGCAATAACCATGAGGTGGGAGGGAATTTACTGAGACTGGGTAAGAGGGCGCTGTTAGGCTTTACTTCAACTTTTAGTGTCTGGGCAATGCATTTACCCTACTCCTCAAGTTTCTACAGTCTCTCCCATTCCTGGTCACAGGTAAGAAAGGAGATATGCAGTGCAGAAGCTGTGAGCCCAGTCTCCAGAGTCCCCTTCATGTCTTGGGGAAGCCCATCTACACACCACCACGCCAGGATCCTTGGGTCACTCCCTACTAAAGCACTGGCCCAAGACCCTGCCCCAAATGGACAAGGTCCATGTCAGGCAAGACGGCTGCCCCAGGAACCTTGGGAATCCAGGAAGCCTAGATCCCTGGGCAGAAGAGCCGACTTCCTGCCATCTCTTACAAATCCCTCCAGCAACTTCCTCTCAGTTTCTGTCTATCTGTTCAGCTTCCATTCCTGTCGCCCATATCCCTCTCTCCAGAGGGCTCTTCAAGGTCTCCCACTCTTCCACCCAAATTCACCTATCTCCCCCAATCCGGGAGGGATCCCCCGCTACAACCTAATCTGCTTTTTCCTCCAAAGGCATTACTCTGCTCTCTCACTCTCACCCACCCTCATCTCGGCTCAACAGCATACTCTCGCCTCCCCGCACTCCAGCGGTTCTCAACCCTCCACTCCCTGGACACCCGAGTCTTCACCCTGTGGGACCCTGCGCTCTAAAACTGTTTGGAACACCTCGTCAGTTCCTTCGCCGGGCCCCATCCCCTCTTCCACTATGAGCCCCGGAACCCACTCCCGAACCCCTTCTAAGCCCCTTCCCGCCCCAACCGGCGCCTCTCAAATGTCCCCTCACCGAGCACGAGAGCCCCTTTGGCCCTTTGGCCACACCCCTTACACTTCACACCAGGTGGGTCCCTGCCTCTAACTGCACCTTTGCAGAGTAGCCCGGGTGGCAGGGGGCTCCAAACCGGAAGCGAGAGGGGGAAGAGGTGCACGCACGCGCAGTAGTGTCTAAAGAAAGGCCCAATTACTGTTTTGGGTATCTCCGCGCCCTGGCGGCTCCTCCCAACTCCGGGAACCCGGGAAAACTTCTTAACTAATCAGAAAAGGTGGAAAGCGGGACAAGGAGAGCCCTGGCCAATAGAACGGAGGAAGCCTCAAAAGCTGGCTAATCAGAAACGGCATGGGGGGCGGGCTCGCCGGCGCGAGGGTAGGACGCGGGAATTCCGAAGGCGGGGTCCGGACTGCCCGCGCGTGTAGGCCGTGCCCCTTCCTGGCCCGAATTACTGGCTGTCAAACAGCCGCGGAGCGCCGGCCCGGGCCGGAGCCCGAGGGTCCGGGACGCCGCACAGGCCAGCGTTGTTTGGAGAGACCACTCCAAGACTGCACCGCGCGGTAGATCCGACACTGGGCTGGGCGGGCAGGGAGAAGGCTGTTTTCCTTCCATGGTCTCAGGGAGCTGTTTTATCCCATTCGAAGCAGCTGGGCAGCTGGGGGTTAGGTCGTTCGTTTTTTTTTTTGTTTTTTTTTTTTTTGTTTTTTTTTTTTGGAGAATATAGGGACCCGTTTGCACTTCCTTTTGGGGTGGGGGGGCGACAGCGGAGTCACTTCCCACTGGGGTTCAAGCTAACTAGTTATGAGTGAAGGGTTGGCCGCCAGAGCGAGGCGCGGGGGGGGGGGGAGGGCTGGCTACTCTATTTGAATAAGCATGTCTGCCAGGAAGCTTTTCTCCAAATTACACTGAGGTGCCAAATTAGTCTTGCACGGAAGTAGGAGCTCCCCCCATATACAGCTAGCTTGCAGTTCCCCAGAAGCTGCCTAATGGTATGTTGCCTTGCACAGATTGAAGTTTCCTGGAATACTTTGCGGCCTGAGGTTCCGATTCATCCCAGGTGCCATAGGACGTGTTAGTGTTTGCACTGCCTCGGAACCTTCCCCAAATTTTCAGCTGTGAAGCGTCTTGACAGCCAATTTTGCATCTCGTGCCTAGGATCCTTGAACTCTGAATTTGCACTGCTCCGGGACTGTGCTTCCAAGTTGGAATTACACAAAGCATAGCTCAAGTTTGCATCAGACAGAAAGTGAACCTAGGCCACCGTGCATGGCTCAGGAGTGGGAAAGATGATGAATCCCTGAAGTGGAAGAAGTGGTGTGGAGTGGGCACTGCCCATGCTGCCCTGCTTCCAGCTGCTGCGAATAGGGGGCGACGGCAGTGGTGACCTCTACACTTTCCACCCTCCAAGTGGGGCTGGCTGCACCTATCGCTTGGGCCACAGGGCTGACCTGTGTGATGTTGCCCTGCGGCCCCAACAGAAGCCTGGCCTCATCTCTGGAGTCCATGCAGAGCTGCACGCTGAGCGCCAGGGTGAGAACTGGAAAGTCAGCCTGGAGGATCACAGCAGCCAAGGTGAGCAGCGAGCAGCAGTTCGGGGCCTGCCTCCCAAACTCCCTATCAGGTTTCATGTACAGGGTTGTCTGGACCTTGGTCTTTCACCAGCATGGTGTCAGAAGCTTTCTGCAACTGACTTGCTGGTCCCCGTTTAGCTCATGCAGGGGCTGGGAGGCGGTTCCATAGCCTGGGGCAGCATCAGGGAAATAACAGTGGGGATGTTCTGTGGCCATTGGGGGACCCAAGCTCAGACCTGACTCAGTTTTCAGACTTGCTGAGGCACCTTGTTCCTGTTAGGATATGTTGAATTATGTTTCAATGATATGGATGTGACATTCCTGATGCAGAGGTCATTGCCAGCCTTAGGTCTGTCACTTCACTTCTCTGGGTCTTAGTCTCCTTTTAGGTAATATGGAAGACTTTATAAAGTCTGTTTGGGAAATGTGTGGGGATTAGATAACTATAGTTACCAGTATTCATTTAGTGCATACTGTTGAACCAGGCACTGTTTTAAATGCATTGAACATCCCCACTTTACAGACAAGGAAAATGAGGCACAAAAAGGTTAACTTGTTCAGGGTCACAGAGCTGGTAAGTGGTAGAGTCAAGAGTAGAACCCAGAATCTGAACTATGCTGAGTTGGAGCTGGATTAGTGAGCATTACTGAGAACTGGACCTCAGAAGATTGGAGAATGGATCTATTCCTTCCATATGTCCTGTGGGAAGGCATAAACGTCACATCACATTTGATATCATCTGCTGAGGGACTTAGAATACGAACATTTGATGACAGGTGTCATGTTCTTATGTTCCCCAGAAAATCAGTCAGGGCTGGATTTCTCCACTCCTAACTGGTCATTTGCTTTTGTCATTCCTGTATCTGTCTGGTGCCCCACTATCAACAGGGACTTTAGTCAACAATGTCCGACTCCCAAGGGGTCACAGGCTGGAATTGAGTGATGGTGACCTTCTGACCTTTGGCCCAGAAGGGCCCCCAGGAACCAGCCCCTCGGAGTTCTACTTCATGTTTCAGCAAGTCCGAGTAAAACCTCAAGATTTTGCTGCCATTACCATCCCACGGTCTATGGGAGGAGGAATTGGAGCTGGTTTCCAGCCCATTCTGCCCCCCCAGGGGGCTCCACAGCGCCCCCTCCTCACCCTGTCTCCTGCACCAAAAGCCACACTGATCCTCAACTCTATAGGCAGCCTCAGCAAGCTCCAGCCCCAGCCTCTCACCTTCTCCAGGAGTGGACCACAGAGCCTGCCTGCTTACACTCCCCCTGGGGAAAGGGGGATCACCCCTTCTGCCCCAAACCCAAGAAATAGGAGGAAATCTGCTCACCGAGTGCTGACAGAATTGGATGATGAGAGTCTCCTGAGAGCCCAGGAAGAAATTCTGTGTAGAGAAGACTCCACTGACACCCAATAGGTAAGTGGAGATGGGTGTCTCAATATTTCACTACCTTGATTCTTTTAGAGCCTCATGTTGGGCGGTGGCCCCCTGCTGGTAATGGAGATGGGCGGTGGACAGCAAGAATGACAAGACTTGGGTTAGCTCTACTAACCAGGTTGACCATTAGTCAGGTCAGTCTATCTGGGTTTACTCTATTGTCCAGGTAAAAAGCTCTAGGCTTCTCCGATAGGTTTTCAGTGACCCTGGCTTTTGTCACTTCAGAAATCAACCTTGGCATCCTCTGAAGCACCTAGTGAGCACCCATGACTCCCCCTGCTGTTGGGGGAGGGGAGCCCTGTGCAGCCCCTTGTTGCTGCCTATCCCAAGACAGTGGCCTGGGTTCAGTATGATGGATGTGACATCTGGTTCCATATGGCCTGTATTGGCTGCAGCATCCCGGTTGTCAGAGAGGCTGACTTTAGGTGCCCAGCGTGTCACATGGGTGTCCAGACCTCAGGCTCACCACCAAGGGGTCAGAGTACAGAGCTGGTACCTCCAGGCCATGGGGGGGACACAGTGGAATGCCGGCAGGTCCTAAGAAGTGCCTCCTTCTTCCCTTGCCTCCCCAGGAGGGAATGACTACAGGGCAGGGGTCCATTGCTATGGATTCAAGGTCTGGAACAGTCCCTCAATGGCAAAGGTGACAGAAGAGATGGTTTCCTGCCAAAGATAATGCTGCCTTCAGGAAGTTGCCAGTGAGTTGGAAATTCCCACTATTCCAAGTCATAGGTCCTATAATGGACCCTAGAAAATCTGTAATCAGAGCACTTATCAGCTGCAGAGACCATCCATTCCTGGGAATATGTAAGCCCCAGAGCCCAACAAGTGAGTTCTCAACTTGGATGGTACCACCTAAGGTGTTCTGGGCAAACCCAGGGCACAGCCCCCAGACTAATCCTACCACTTGACCATGTCTGTGGCCTGGCTTTTTTGCTTTCATTTCCAAATAAAGAATGGGTCTTATGCTCCCTGCTTTCCATTTCTTGAGAAAATGGACTTGGAAAGGTTTGTAAAATGTGAATTCTTAGGGGAAGGGGAGAGGAACAGAAAAGGAAGAGAAATACAAACCTGCTCACGGAAAAAAATGCAAATATATGCGGTGAGTTGGAGGTGGGAGATGGAAAAAAGGAATTAATGGGTAATTAATGATTCTAGTTTACTTTTTTATTAAAGATTTTATTTTTAGAGAGAGAAGGGAGAAAGAGAGGGAGAGAAACATCAATGCTTCTTGTGCACCCCCTACTGGGGACCTGGCCCACAACCCAGGCATGTGCCCTGACTGAGAATTGAACCAGTGACCCTTTGGTTTGCAGGCCAGCACTCAATCCATTGAGCCACACCAGCCAGGGCTGACTCTACTTTAAAAAGAAAACATCCACTGCCCTTAAAATTAGGTGGTTGGGGTGTGGTCAGTTTCATGTAAATGGAATAACTTTTTTTTTTTAGAGAGATTTTTTTTTCTTTCTTTCTTTTTTTCCTTTTTTTAAATTTTAATTGTTGTTCTAGATGGCAGAACTTTTACAAGTTTCACCAGTACAGGCCTACCTCAGATACTGCAGGTTCAGTTCCAGACTACTGCAAAATGAGGCGTAAACTTTTTACTGGTGGAGGGTCTTGGCTTCAATTTGAAAAGACCTATCTGTAGCCCTGGATGGTTTAGCTCAGTGGATTGAGTGCAGGCTGTGAACCAAAAGGTGGCCAGTTTGATTCCCAGTGAGGGCACATGCCTGGGTTGCAGGCCAGATCCCCAATAGGGGGCATGCAAGAGGCAACCACACATTGATGTTTCTCTTCCCCCTCTCTAAAAATAAAATCTAAAAAAACAAACAAACCCATCTGTTAAGTGCAATAAAACAAAGTAGTACAAGGAAGAGAAATTATGATAAACCAGCTAGAGCAGATGCTAGCCTGGTCCGGTGTGATCAACCCATGTATATTATGTTACATTTTTTTGTGAGCCTCACACCAGTCAAGACACTTGTCAAAGCAGCATTCACAGTTCTTACTGGGAAACCCTTGTCTCGATATACTCTATTGCAACCTGTATGTCTATCACATTACCACTCCTACCTAGGTTTGCCCACACCAAGGAAATAGTTCCAGAGCAAGGACCTCCCACCCCACCCCCCAGCCAGCAGCAATGGAGCAGGGACTAAAGCATGGGGTATGCTCAGGGGTATGCTGAGCTACCTACCCATGGACAGGGTAGGCAAAAAAACCTTGAAGGGAAACCAAACAGATCCTGGCATCAAGAAAGTATAAGATGGTGCCCTGGCTGGTGTGGCTCAGTGGATTAAGTGCTGGCCTGCAAACCAAAGGGTCACCACTTCAACTCCCAGTCTAGGGCACATGCCTGGGTTGCAGGCCAGGTCCCCAGTAGGAGGCACACAACAGGCAACCACATATTGATGTTTCTCTCTCCGTTCCTCCCCTCTAAAAATAAATGAATAAAATCTTTTTTTAAAAAAAAGAAAGTACAAGATGGAGAGTTTCTAGCTGGGGCTCTACACATTAGAAAATAAGTATCTAAAGACTTGATTTCTTAGTATGATGCTACCAAGGCCTTCCAAAGTAATGTGGGGAAAGCAATAAGCCAGCTCCTACTAGGGAATGGGCTACATAGTAACCACATCTGTGGGGAAAAATAAGGTGTTTAACTCAAGTTCCCTAGGATCCCATGTCACAAGTTTTGAAGACCTAGCTTGTGCCTCTACAAATAAACTGGGTTCCAGTGTCAGCTCTCCCTGACACTGTGTGATGTGAGCAGGTTTGGCACTTTGGCTTCAGGGCCATTTGGGTCTGACAGCAGTTACTATCCCCTATTTGGGTCTCCACACACCCTTTCAGTAACTAGAGGATAAACCAAAGTATCCATCTACTGTCCCAGGCTTCTTTATTTAAGATCAAAGTGATATATGATGTGGGGATTAAAATCAAGAGCATCAATGAACTTCACCTTCCCTCCAACCAGTTCCCTAAACTCCCTGCCCCCACACCGTTTGTGTTCCCAATTCCGTAGTGAAAAAAGAACTTAATCCCAAAGCCCTGGAACAATTCTCAGGGTTCTTTCCCTTGCTCTCCCCCTCCTGTCGTAGGAAGGCAGGCACCTCAGTTTGAATGCATGGGAGAGCCCAGAGTGGTGACAGACACAGAGGGAAAGGCTTCACCCTCAGGGAATGGGACTGAGGAGTACAGCGTAGTGAAGTGAGGGCCCACATAGCCTGGGGTACCAAAATGGGGCCCTGGTGCCAGAGGAAAGGATACAGGTCCCCCCGAGAAAGGAGGCCCAGAAGCCTCAAAATCCTCTCGTTGAGAATAGTCACTGCTTGATCGTTTGCCCTTCTGACGACGGTTGCAGAACCACACTCGGACCACCTAGAAGTAAGACACAAGGGAAAGTGACTCAAAAACTCCAGAAGGTGGGTCATTTGGCCCAAACCCAACAGATCCAGAGTGATTAGAGGGCAGGAGCCAGAGCTAGTGCAAGGGGGTGTGGCCTGGGGAGAACATGGAGCACTCCAGGACTAGAAGGGAACAGGCACTCACATCCTTCTCCAGCCCAAGTTGCTGGGCGATGTGGCTGATCTGCTGCAGGGTAGGCTTTGGGCACTGCAGGAACATGTTCTCCAGGTTGCCCCTCACTCGGTTCTCGATACTCGTTCGCTTTCTCTTCCGGGCCTGCACAAGGGTCTCTGCTTTGCATATCTGGGCAAGTGGAGAGTGGGTGACAAGAGAGATGGGAGAGCAGGCTTCAAATCTACTGAGCAATAGCAGCACTATGAGGTCAGTGACTCAAGAGCAAATTGCTAAGGAGCATTGACTGTATGTGTCACCAGTCAGGTGGTATGAGAAAGAAGGGTTCTGCAAGGAAGAGCATTTTAGACCAGCAGCACTGAGGAATCACCCTCCACCCATGGAGGGATACTGTCACCAAGAAGCAGAGCTGCCAGCAAGGGCTGGAAGCAATGGACATGGGGCCAAGTCATAGCTGTTCCCTGTGAATCCCACCCGCCCTCACCTCCTGCAGATTCTCATTGTTATCAGCTTCCTCCACCCACTTCTGCAGCAGGGGCCGCAGCTTACACATGTTCTTCAAACTGAGCTGCAGAGCCTCAAAGCGGCAGATGGTTGTTTGGCTGAACACCTTCCCTGAGGAAGTCAGTTGAAAGAGAACAAGGTGAGGTAGCAGGCAGGGCCCTCATGACCCCAAGACCCAAGTGTCACCACCTCTTCTCGCCCTCATAAGGTCCCACTTCTTCCCAGAGAGAATAAAAGGCCCGAGTATCTTTTCCCCTTCCTCTCTACCCTCTTCATAGATAAGGGTAGAGCCTGCCCCTGGAACAATAGCCCGTCACTCCCTTGGTAGAAAAAGCCCAGGTTCAAGAATATTCTTTCCAGGGGAGAAGTGGTCTCTGTGTTCTATGGGTCAGAACATGCTGAGGGGGACCCACCAAAGAGAACGCCCAGAGTGAGCCCCACATCGGCCTGGGTGTATCCCAGGGTGATCCTCTTCTGCTTCAGGAGCTTGGCAAATTGCTCAAGGTCTTTCTGCAGAGCTCTCATGTCCTAAGACAGCATTCAAAAAGGCAGAGAAAGTGTAAAAACACAAACACACCAACTGTTGGCCCCTGCTTCCCATCTGTGTCCCAAGGAGTGGTCTGGGAGTATCTCTGCATCTAGGCTGCCCACCAAACTCCTGAAACGACCCATCTACGAACACCAGTCACCCTAGAAAGCAACAAATCTATAGCTGCGGAGCACCATGCACAACAGGAAAAACCTGTCAGGTCACAAAGGGAGCTCCTGCTGGTCAGCTCATTTAATACAAAAGCTTTTTGACTGGAGTAACAGCCCTAGAGAAATAAAAAGCACCATGTCTGATTCTCATTTCAGTATACGCACTCTCCCAGCTTACTTGCAGGGTCCCAGACTATAGCCTGGCATGTACACACACAAACACACTACAAAAAGTTACAGGTGTAATAAGATATGAACAAAGTGCTTTGTATATAGTTAGTGCTCAGTTATTTAAAAAGTCAATTGTCCCTTTTTTCTCAACTTTTTTGCAATATGGAAGCAACCTCATTGATTAATTCAACAGATTTATTCTATACCTCTATAAGCCAGTGGCTACACAAAGTAGACAATAAGCCCTGGCCTTGGTGGATGGAGATAGAAAAGGGTATGGGGGGGAATAAATGGTAATAAAAAATATACAATAATTTTTTTTAAATCCTAAGAAAAATAAAAATAAATGTCCTGGCCTCATGGAGCTTCCATTCTAATGTGGAGGAAAGTAATTACTATCCACTGTGTCAGAAGCATCATGAAAAGTGAAACAGTAGAGGATTACAGAGCACTGCAGGGTAGGACATTACAGGGAAGGTGACAATTTAAATAAGCTGGGGGTGGTGAATTTGAGCAAAGGAAAAAGTCAAATGTAAGTGTCTCAGGATGGCAGATAAGATGGGCAGGTGCAAAGCCAGCATGGCTGGAGCTGGGTGAGTGGGCTGAGGAAAGGAAATGGGAGGAGCTATGAAACCAGAAGAGCAAGCAGGGCAGACCCTGCAGATGTTGCAGTGAGTGAAATGATGACTCTCAATTTTAAGGTATTCACTCTAGTTGACATAGTGACAAGAGACTAAGGAAATGAGGGTATAATCAGGGAGAGAACTGCAGTTATTCAGACAGATAGTAATGGCTGGAACTACAGTGGTAAGTATTGATTTTGGGGGTGTGGTTCAAGGTAAAGATAGTGGTGTTTCCAAAGGTGTGGAGGTAGAGAGATCAAGCAATGAGGGTGCCTGGTTTGGGCCTTGAGCTAGCAGGTGATGGATGAGTGAGGTACAGTCCCTGCAGGAGATGGAAAATTCAGCGGTCAAGTCTATGAACAAGTCTATGAAGTCCCTGAGCCTAGAGGGTAGATGAGAGGAAGGAAGGTAAATAGAACACAGGTGAAGGACTGAGCCCTGGGGCACTCCAGTGAAGGCTAGGAGCCCAGGGGACCAGAAGAGTTAGGCCTTTGTGTGATCCTGGAAGCCTTCAGGGAAGTATTTCAAGGGTAATCAATCACATTAAGTTCACATAGGCTAACTTTTATTCCCAACTTCTGCCCAGCCAATGTTTCAAACCCATACATGTCCTCAGCTGTCCCCATCAGAGCTTTCCCAATCCTATTTTGGGGATTTGAAATAAGGTAAACCCCAGTTCAAATGCTAGCTTCGTCATTTAGCAGTTAACTCCCGTGAAATAGGCTAATAATACCTCCCTAGGAGATTTTGTGGCTGTTAATGAAATGATGTAGAAACTGGCGCTTAAGAAATGGACCACAATTGGCAGCCATTATTATTCAAGGCTCAGAAACGACTTCCTGCAAAGAGTTGAAGGCTTCTAGGTCAGCTGAAACCACTCACACCTCCTCCGCAGGCCTAAAGGCTTAGTACTTGATCTCCAATTGCTTACACTTGTCTCTTCAGTGGCCAGGAACATACACATCCTTAATAGTCCCCAGCAGGGCTGGACATGGAAGTTAAGTCTTTGGTCCCTCAGCAACCCTACATTTGGGGAACAGCCTGCAGATGAACTCTTCCACTTTTCTCCCCATTCATCACTTAAGGAATTCCGCTGTGCTCGTTAATTAACTCTCTAGGAGAGGGTGCTGCGTGTACACTCTGCACAATGGTGACTCACACCCCAGGCAGAGGCCAAGGGGAGACAAGCCTTGAACTTGAGGGGAGATAAAGCCACTCCACTATCCACACACAGCCCAAACAGGAGCTTCTATCAGAAACAAGTCACACCCTCGAATTTCAGGAACAATACCCCAGGATAAGCAGCTTTTACCCTCAGGCCACGCTTACCCAGAGGCCAAGATCTTGGGTGTATTAAGGATCAAATTATCAAGAAGGGCTCAGGGTGGGAGAATCGGATCAAACCCCAAGCTAGGTCTGAGTGAGCCGACCCTGGTCAGGCCTAGGAAGTGGAAGGGACATACTTGACAACGAAAGCCGGGCAGGAAGAAAGGCCAGCCTGGGCCAGCTCCTGACTCCCCGAAGCTTCCCCTCCCCACCCCCATGTCTCCACCCTCCCTTCATTCTCTCAGAACTCTGGCCTCAGTTCCCACCTTGCCCCTGCTCTCAGGACGGCGGTTTCCCCACACCTCCCCGTGCCTGGAGCTGCCCTTGCAGCCCTTTCTCTTGGGTTCCAGGCCTAGGCAGCTGCAGCCACCGCTTCCCCTCCTGGCCGCCCCTTCCCGCTCACCCACCTCCCAGTCCCACTGCACCTCACTCGCCTCCTCCTCGGGAGTTGGCTCCAGCTTCTCTTTGTCCAGCTTCACGACCCCAGGCAGGGCAGCGCAGGGCTCGGGGGAGGCCCCCTTGGAGTTGCCCTCCACCCCAGCTCCCGCTTCGACCTCGGGCTGGAGGTTCTCCAGGCCTCCCTGGGGCGCCAGCCCCACTCCAGCCTGAGGTCCACAGTAGGCCAGCCCCCCACAGAACTCATACGGCGTGGGGCACGGGGGAACCCCCCACATCTCCGCCCCAGGGCCAAGTCCTGGCCCGATTCCCGACCCGCCAGGAGGTCCCTGGAAGCTCAGCCAGGTCCGAGGGTCAACCCAGCCTGGCTCCGACCCTCCAGGCCCATCGCCTCCACCACCCGGTGGGGGTGAGAAGGCAAAGTCGGAAGCCAGGTGTCCCGCCATGGTAAGGACGGCACCCCAAGCCGGGGGCCTGGTGAAAGAAGGGCTCTCCAAGGCACTGCTCAACACCTCTCCCCCTCCCCAATCCCACCCACTAGCCTTGACCTCTGGCCCCGCCCCCTGGATGGGGGGAGGAAAGGGCGGTGGGGGTGGGAGAAACTGAGGCGGAGGGTGTTTGCCTGCTGGTGGTGGTGCTGTCGATGGCAGGGATGTGCCTGGGAGCCCCAATTAGATGACTCTCCTGGCCCAGACCCAAAGACCCTTGCTGCAGGTCCCCCATGCCCATGTTCTCTTCCATCTCCTTGCCGGGCTTCCCCGCCCTCCCTCCATCTCTGCATAGCTCAAAGCTCTCTGGGATCCCTCCGCATATTCTTCATGTTCTTCAGGAGTCCAGGTGCTTGGCCCCTCTCAAAAGACCTTGGGCACAGTCTCCTCACTGGGCCCAGCTCCTCAAACATTTATTGTGTGTGCACCAAGTACTGCTGGGGCTACCCCTCAATTCCTCATCAGCCACCTGATGCCCTTCTCCACCCCCAATCCTGGGACCCCAGGCATTCATCTTGATTACTGACCAGATTCCGTTACCTCAAAGCTGTGGAGGCCCAGTGCCCATTCGCCCGGCCTGCTAAATTCCACTCCCTCGCCACGCAGGCTGCCACACAAGGCCTCTCTTCCATACCCCCAGGCTTCCGCCCCACAGCCCCTTACCTTCCAGACTCAGGGAATGTCCCCCACTTACCCTTTTAGGGACCAGGCTCTGGATTGACTGGGCCTGAGTTCCTCAACCTTTGTCCAGACAGAGGGATTAGACAGCCCCTCACAGGGCCTACCTTGTGGAACCCAGAGACCAGGTTCCCTGCCCCTCCTTCAAGGACTCAAATATCTAGTACCTAGCTGGCTGTCCTCCCTCCCCCACAGTCCCAGCCCAAGCCTCCAGCCCTAGCCTGGGTGGAGAAAGCCAAGGAGGGAGGAGGGAGAAAAGTATCTGACTTCAGGTTCAAAGAAGTTTGGGAGGGACTGGGGGAAGGGAGCAAGACAATGGCCTTGGCTGGACAATCCAGGTCCCCAGAGGGGGCAGCTCCAACCCTAAACAAGTGCTCAAACCTTGAATGGACCTGGATGGCTCCCCTGGGGACAGCTTCCTGCTCCCCAACCCCCTAGCCCCAGTCCCCTCACAAAGAATCTCCCTCAGAGTGGCTAAAAGAGCTCCAGAAGCCCACTCCAAGTCCTCCTCAAAGACTGAGCCTCCAATCGGCCCCCACTGGGACCTAGGTATCCTGCGCACTTCCTCTGGTGGTCTCTGGAGTGAAGCCTGACATCTACCCCACCCCCCAGCTTTGTTTAGGGGGGCTTGGAGGTTAGATGCAGAGGACGTGAGAGTAGTTTGGGGAGGTGGGGCAGGAGGCCTGCCAAAAAAACTCCCTTAGGGTCTGTTTTTCTGGGCTTGTCCTGAGGGTTCACACTACCCACCTAGTGTATGATCCTGTTTACAAGAGAATAGCCCTCAGAGTGCCTGTCTGAGAAGGAGGGATGAAGTTTGTCAGCTCCCAAAACTTGCCTTAAATGGAGGCCTGGGGGTGAATAGGGGGATGCCCCCTTCAGTGTGGAAGGCCAGAATCCTGAGCCTGGGACACTGATTTCTGCTGACTACAGGCATCTCTTCATTCCAGTTTTGTCTGGAGTTGTTGGCTGGGGTCATTGGCCAGGGTCTGCCTTCTGAGGGGCTTGGGATCCCAGGAGAGCCACCCTGACTAGGCAGCTGTCTTCACCTTGGAGGTATCTGTGAGGTTTCTCAGCACATTATCTTCCTCTGAGTCTATGTCCATCTGTATGTACCTTTTGGACAATGAACGGTATTTATGCATTTCAACACTTCCCAAAGGTCTGCTGGGAGAGCTACAGGGAAGTGGAACCAGAGTTATATTCACCTCTAAGCCACTAACTGCCCAAAAGGATAGATCTAGGGGCCTGGTGAGGGGTGGAGAGACTGCTTTGGAGCAGGAGGGGCCCCTTCCCAGCCATCTCCCCAAACCCCAAGACAAAGCCCTCACAGCACCTTCGCCTTGCCTGGATCTATCTGCCAAGGAGATGGCCTCTCTGAGGAGGGGGAGGAGAAGGCCTAGGACACAACAAAACCCTCTGTACCCAGGCTCCTCAGCTTGCGGATTTCTAGGATCCCAGAAAACCCTCAGGCCTGTCCAGTTCCCCACTCAACACCACCCTCTTGTCTTTAGATAACAACCTGTAGCTGCTCTACTTGGTATGTTTCTGGCCTGGAAAACAGGCTCTTTCCAGAGAGTGAGCCAGAGGAGGGGTGGGTCCCGGTACTTGACTGGCTTGTGGCCTGACATCTGAGCTGGATCAGCCCTGTGCTTGCCTGGAGTCTGGTCCAGAACCATAATGATAAGGTTGTCTGGAGTCCTAGCTGGCCCTCTAGCTATGCTCTGTGCTGACAAGGTGTGGGGTTGTGCTCCACTCCCCTTCCCACCCTCCAGTGAGGCCTGCAGGGTAGGCGGCTTCACTTCTACCAGGGGGTCCTGCAGGTCCCACCCAATGCTGCAGGCCTGGAAGAGACTGGAAGCAGGGTTGAGTTGTCAGACCTGGTTCTCCTGACTCTCCTGCTCTTAAAGTCACTAAAAACACCTCAAATCCCTGAAGCCAGTGTGGGGTTGGGCTCACAGACTCTCCACATACACTTGACTGCAGGCAGAGACAAATGAGAGTCTATGTGTGGTTGCAGGGCAGCCAGGAGGGGCAGCTGAGGTCACACTCCCAGGTGTGACAGCTGCATGCTGCAGAGGAGTGGGGGTGGCCTTGATGCTGTCAGCCAGCCACCCCTTGCTGGGGCATAGGGATGCTGTATGGTTGGAAAAACCAGCTAAAAGGGCTTAGATGGGGACCAGCAGAGATTTGTTCTATACCAGGGTAGCAAACCACTTATTCTGCCTTCTGGGTTCTGTCAAGCTGAAGGCAGAAGGATAAAAATGGATGACTAAGGAAAGAAGGGTGCAGGCTGTGGACCCCACAGAGGTTTCATTTGATGTGAGCCTCAAGAAAGAATTTATCCTCTGAGATAGATTCCCCATGGTTAATGTAAGGCCCAAATTTCATAAATAACCAGAGCCTAGTGGCTGTCTGTTGACAGGGGCTCCTCACATTCTGGGAAGAACCTCAGACTGAACTCTCCACATTATGCCCTGCTGTTCATGTTGTCTGAACCAAGTACTGCTGGGAGACCCTGGTCATCTTTCTACCAACAGACTGGAATTACCTCATTCAATCAGAATTATATCCTCATTTGCATCTATACCAATCAATCAGAACAGTCCAATTTGGAAACCTCATTTACATGAAAAGGACCAAAATGGGAACTGTGAATAAGAAGATTCTGTATAAAAGGTGGCCTCCCCTTTGTCTTGGAGTGCAGTATAGGTTGCTATATGAATCTGTTTTTCAGAGCTGCAGTTCTTTTTCTCAAATAAATAACTTTATTCCCTATCATAGTCTAAAATTAATTTTGGCCAATAAGGGCTTGCCCACTCTAGGTGGTTATTTCCTGTTATTTCAATTTACATATATTCCACTGTTTCCTGTAAACCAGAGCTTCTCTTCTCAACAGTTGACCCATGAGGTCTGCAATAAGTCTTCTTTTCTTAATTCCAGGCACAGTACCTCAAATAGAGGTAGCTTGCAGCTCTCTGGTTGCCCCCTATGGGGAGATACAGGCAAGAGGTGTGGTGGGGAAGCCAGAAGGAGAGAAGAGGTCAGGAATAAATCCAGGGTCTGTAGAGCTGGTTTTTAGGCCTGCCTCTGACTCCTTAGATGATGTACCTCAGTTTCCTCACCTAATCAAAAGTAACTAGACTAAACAAACCCTAAATTTCCTTCCAGCCCACACATAAAATCATTGCCCACTCCCAGGCACTGTCTTGCCTGCCCTCAGCACTTACTTGACATGAGAATATAGATTCTCTGTAAAGAGAAATTGGGTTTGGATGGGTAGAAAAGGAGGAACTCAGTAACAGTCTGCATAGGCCTTCTTGCACCCCCTCCAGCCTCCAAGCAGCTTTCCCAGGAAATCTGGCAAGTTTTCTCTTCAAGTTTGGTTAAGATATGTATGAGGGGCTTGGCAGGCCAATTTTGATTTGGTTTTCAGTGCTTGGGAGCTTACAAGAAACACACTTCAGGAGGTAAAACTTCTCATGGAAAGCAGAGGGGTGTATGTTGAGGAAGAGACCACCCAGGCCAAAGGCAAGAGAGGAACAGGAATGCTAACTTACTCCTTCCTCTTTCACATGCCATCTGTTGCCCTCCACATTGCCACTCTAAGGCCCCAGCCTCCCAGAAAGACACCAGATGGTCCTTTGGGTCACTTCCAGCTCTACATTTCTGAACATACCGGCTGTCCTGCCCTTCTCCCACTTCTTCCAGAGTAAGGTGCCTGCCTGCAGCTCCCCGTGCCCCGCCTTTCCCTGTGTCACAGGTGGGCACAAGTAACAAGGTTCTTGGTGATCATGGACAAATAATTGAACCAAACACACAGAGAGTTTATCACAGAAAGAGAGCAGATTTGTTAATGGGTAGCACACTTCACAGAACATGGTAGCAGGCCAACTCTGAGCAGACATTGACCACAAGGACTGGAGGGACTCTGTTCTTATAGGGCAGATCCTTCCTGGCTAGTTTTGGCGGGCTTTTACTGCACATGTACAAGTAGTTGTATTACTTTAAAGCTACTGCTCATGTGGTCTCCTATGATTTTCCCTGACTGGCCACCAGAGAAGGGTGTAGGACAATGTTAATTTATTATAATACTATTATAATGAAGCAGTGATCATGTAACATCTTCTGTGCAGGTGCATTCATGATCCACTATGATTCAGGGCTTTTCCAGAAATTGGGAACAACCAGTCTTAGAACAAGGTCTCTGTCCTGTATGCATGTCCTTTACCTTAGCCCTGGGGCATCTCCAGAGATTTCTACTTCCTGACTATCTCCTGCCACACCTGGGCCACTCCAGCTGCTCACCTAAGGTCCTGCAGAGACCCAGCATTGGCCTGCTGCGCCAGACAAGAGAGCCTCTGCGCATTTTAAAGGGCATCTCAGTGGACTGCTGGCTCTGAGAAGTCCCACCCTCCTGGCATCAAGTGGCTAAGGTCCCAGGGACTAGGGTTCAGGAGTGGCCCATCACTGAACTAGGTGAACTGGACTACAGAGGACAAAATTCAAGGGCCTCACATGTTGGGATGGTTTCCCTCCAGGGGCTTTGGAGAGAGTCACATGCTCTGAGGGGCTACCTGTACAGGGAGGAGACCTAAAGACTTCCTAGACCAGGGGAGACTTGCAAACTGCATGACCCCTCACATGCAGCAGCTGCCACCCAGGCATCATTCACACTGCCTTCCACGGTGACTGTTGGTCAGAACTGAGTGTGCTGCGATCCTAAGCCCTGGCTTAGAACTTGAACACCAAGTGGAGAAAGGACTGACCAAATATGTGTGAGGGAAGGCAACACAATGACTGGGCTGGTCAGCTACAGAGGTATGCTCACAGGAGACACAGGAAATGTGATGGAGTTTGTGGGGCTGGTTGAGAGGCCTGCTTTCCCATCTGCCCCACAGTGTCCTGAGCCCTTCCTCCTTCCCCACTCCTGTCCTCTCGAGGGTAGATGCAGCTCTTGGTCATGAAGGATTGCTCCTCTCCCTTCTCATTTGCAGTTCCCCTGGCTACTCTGCTTCCCCAGCAGCACACAGAACACTGTGTTGACTCTGAAGAACTCCAAAGTTACAGGAGAGCAAAATAGTGGCTTTCTCCAGCTCTATTTCCACCACTTCCCAAAATGCCTGAAATTCCCTTTCTAGCTGATAAACCCTTACTCATTCTCCAGGACATAGGTACCTTCTCTGTCTTGCACACCACCAGCAGTCCTGCTGTGCCCCAACCTCTATCCCTAGCCCCAAGTAGCACCCCACTGCATTCCCAGCTTGTGTTGCTCATGCCACATTATGATACTGAGCTAACCTACCACACTGAGTCCTTCTGAAGGCAGGGGCCCATGTCCTGTGCCCAGCATAGCATCATGTCTAAATCCTAGGTATAAAGCCACTACTGACCATACCGCCCATAGCAAATGTAACTGAACCTCTCTAAGCCTCGCTTTCCTCACCTGGGGATGAAAGATAATAGTTGTCCTTATTTCACAAATAAAGATCAAAATGAGATAATGCATGCCAGTGTTAATGCAATACATGCCAATAAGAATTCAAAACTAGTAGCTGCTCTGTAATGTTGATTATTGGTAAAAGCACAACGAACAGCATGTACTAAACCCTCATATGTTCGCTAGATGAAAAGAAAATGTAAGTTAGACATACTCTTTCCTTGGGACCCTGACCAGGCTTCCAGGATTCCTATAACTACTGGTGCTGGTTAGGAGGTGGCTGGGTCAGTAAAAGGCCAGCGATTTCCCAGACCCTGGATTTGAAAAGGTTGGATATAATTTTTTTTCACCTGAAGAAAAGGCTTCAGAGCAGAGAGATGACAGGGACTCTAGTCCTGTTCCCTGCCTAGGGAAAGGGTGGAGTCTTAGACTTACATTCTAGCCTTTCCAATTCCCAATACCCAATATCCAGTCCATTTGGCACTACTAGGTACATAACAGGGTGTGGTGTCAGGGATGAAATTAGCCAGATGGAAGGAGGAGATAATATCAAAATCCCAGTAGACAGTGCCATATCTAGAGTGCCTAGCTCAGTGGCCAGCACCAAGCTTAATAAACATTTGTTGAACAATAATAAGTGAAGAACTCCGTATCTTGAGGCTTGTGCTGAGACCTGGCCCTGGCCCCTATCACTGTGGCTCTGGAAGTTCTTTTCCATGATGATCCTTAGGGTGATGACAAGACTCTGGCTTTCAGTCTGAGGATAGCTTCTCCCAAGCCCCTGGGTGCCTGGGCAGGGACCAGGGACCAGGATACCCAATGCTGGTCATTCAAGTAGCCTGAGAACTCACAAGGGACTGTCCTGAGCTGGGCTGGGAAAGAGCAATGCAGTCACAAAGAAAGGGCTGCTGAGGGGAAAAGAAATGGTGGGAAAGGATTATTGCTAACAGGTGTCAACACTCAGAGATGGTCCCACAAGGCTCCTGTGAGGTAAGGCTTTAAGGCACCAAAAGAGCGGGTGAGGGAAATTCGGAGTGGACAGTGAGAAAGAAAACTCTTGCTTCCCTGTAGAATCTCATCCAGGCTCATTTTTTTAAATAGTGATGACTCCGAGTCTCTAAATCCCTGCATTCATACCGCTGCATCCAAACGCTGTGGGCCACCTTGACCTAATGCCCTACATCACCTTACACCCAACACATCAAACCAAACATATCCTATTAGCCCCCACTATAGAACAACCTGATCCTTACCCTATAATCCTGGTACGTTGTATCACCATCCAGTCCACCCACTTACTCAAGGTGGTACTGGGTTGTGGTGTGGCAATTGCCTTGATGCCACAGTGGGCAGCCTTCTGGTATAGTACCCATTATCCCACAGACCACAGAACAAAAAGGCTCCCAGACCAAATTAAGATGCTTGAATCACATGGTTTATTCAATAAATGTAAAATGCACAGTGAGGAGCAAGGTAAAAGCAATAGAGGAGGCTAACACATTTAGAACTGGGAGCAAATCGGGTGGGTGGGGAGTCACACAGCCCGAGTTCTGGGTTATGCAATGGGCATCTGTCCTGTCAAACCGAGATCTCCTGAGTACTGAGTGCCTTAGATGTCTCCTGGTATTTAGTAGCTCCTTGGTTCTTCCCTCTCTTTCTACTTCTGTTCACAAAAATAGGACCTTTACCAATGTCCAACGTGTTGCACTCACTTATCCACATGGAATGCGTATGAGTTCTACCCATCACATCCCACCTGCTTTCTTTTTCTACATCAGAATTGGCTATTCCCAAACAGTCAGCGAGTGTGGTTCACGTGGGTGCTCATCCTCAATGCTGCCTCTCTGAGCACCTCCTGGTATCAAACAACTGCCAAGCCCTGCCATTTTCACCTCCTGTTTCTCAAATCTGGACATTCCTCTCTATTAGCATAGCATGGCTTCCAGTTGGTCTCCCTCCCTCCAGTTCTTACCCACTACAATCTGTCCTCCTCAGTGTCAGAGTGACCTACCAGGAAACACATATCTGTTTGCATATACTCTGTGGCTCCATCAAGGATTCCCTTTTGTCGTCAGGATGACTTTGGAGCTCCTCGGCAGGCTAAACAATCCTCCTCAAAGGCCTACTTCTCCACCCTCAGGTTCCCACTCCCTGCCTTCACTCCTCTGTCTCAGAAAAGGACTATACCCCTGCTGCTGCATGTCCCAGTGTCTTCCTGAGATTGTCCACCCTCAAGGGAAGAATCATTCCCTCTTCTGTTCCATCCACCAGCTGCTTTAAACCTTTCCCCAGCCTCACACTACCCATCATGCTGTTGCACCCTTTATTTCAGAGATGACCTTTGACTCCCTCAGAGTGGTGGGCTGACCCACAGCACACTGTACTCCCTAGTGGGCCATTCTTTTCTTGTTCAAATTTTATTCCTCAGCCCCCCCTTGGATCTCTTGATTATTCCCCTCTACCCAGCAGGGACATCCTCCCCTGAACACCAGCTCCTGAGAGAAAGGCACAGTGCCAAGCTCCCAGACTCTATGAATGACCTTGGCCTTTCCTCTCCAGAGCCTGGGGTTTGGGTGGGGCCCAAGAATCTATTCCTAACAAGCCTCTCATTGATAATTCTTATGAGATATACTATAAAATAAGGAAATATGCCTATCTTAGAGGATTAAAGTAATATCCCCAAGCACCTGGTAGGTATTGCAAAACATATTTTTAATCAAACATTGCTGCCATTATTGGCTACATTTCTCAGAAATGTCTTCCTTTAGACCACTCACTACTCCTCTTTCCAAACAAGCTCCTGTAATAAACTGTCCTTTATTCCTTAGCCCCTACTCACTTTTAATTAACAGAATATTTTACTTGATTTTTTTTCTGATAAAAAAAGTAACATCAACTATCTCAGAATATTAGGAAGGAAGCAATAGGCTCTCCCACACCTTTCTCCCTGGGAAAACCACTGTTGTCAGCTTGGTGAACGAGCTTCCTGATTACTTTTCATGAATATAGTACTGGCTTTTTTAGACAAAAACTGAGATTGTACTTTTATGTAACTTTTTTTTTTTTCACTCAGTAAATATGTGTCTCATCAAATCTTGCTTTTTCCTCCAATTCAGCATGACACTGATATGGCTGAGGTCACCAGCCACTTCCTAACTGCTAAATCCACCAACACTTCAGCCTTTATCTGATGTGATCTCAGCAGCAGAT
Source organism: Anoura caudifer (assembly GCA_004027475.1). Taxonomy (NCBI): domain Eukaryota; kingdom Metazoa; phylum Chordata; class Mammalia; order Chiroptera; family Phyllostomidae; genus Anoura; species Anoura caudifer. The sequence goes on along the minus strand of PVKU01011637.1, from coordinate 16,505 downwards.
GACCCCTGATTTCTTTCTCTTGTCACTCTCCTGCTTGGGAGTGGACTCCTCTCCTCAGCCTCCCTCTGCTCATTTTACAGTATTGTTTGGAGAAACCACTCGTCTCTGGACTTCTCTCCTTACCCCTCAGCTCCCAGTGTCTCTCCTCCACACAGCTGCTCAAGTGATCTTTCCAAACACAAGTCAGATAATTTTACTGCCCTGCTCAAGATCCTTCACTGAGGCCCTCCCTACTGTCTTCAAAAACACAACTTCTTGTCCTGGCTCCTGTGGGAAATGAGGACCTGCCTAGGTTTTAGAATCAGAAAGACTAAAAAAAGTAACATCCCTCACTCACCAACATACCAGCAGTGTGAATTTAGGGAAATCACATAACTTCTAAGCCTCCCTTTTACATCTGTAACCTGAGAAAATAACATCTACCATGGAGGGATTGGCTAAGGTTCAATAGTTTAATGTTAGTAAATACCCAGAAAGCAACAGCAGAGATGAGTGCTCTAACAATCCTTGTGCTCTGATTCAGCCTGTGCCTTCCCATCCCACTTAGGTTTTCACAATGACCTGTTCCCACAAGCCCAGTCTCACTGTCCAGTAGTTGGGAGTGCCCTTTCCCTGCTCTATTTTATCCAGAGGTAGAATTCACCCCTCCTCCGGGAACCCCCAAGACCCTGCCCATTGTGCTGAGAGCAACTGTGACATTTTATTGCACTAATCCGCTCAGTTTCTTACCAGACTGACACCCTTTAAGGTCAGATCTTTTTCATCTTTGTGTCCCTCACACCAAGCAGGAAGTGTTAATCAGTGAGTGGGGGAGGTTGCAAAAATCAATGCGATATAAAATATTTTCTCTGTTCCTCTCCTGCGATGCTGCAGGGCAAAGTTGTCGAAGAGAGGATTGGGGATAATCTACTTGTGAGAGGCAGCCAGTCTCAAAAGAAACCAGAGCCCCAGGCCGGGTCTTCTTTTCTTTCAGCCTTGGCAACCCTCATCTCTCCTGCCTTCCATGGCGGGGCTCCGGGATGTGGTCGTAAAGGGCTCAAAAAGGCCGCGGTCTGTGGGGGGGGTTGCGGTGAAGGAGAGGGAGGGGGGGAGGGGCCTTCCCCAAACGTGGCGCCCGCGAGAGATACCGTCACATCTCCTGGAGTAGGGCTGGTGCCTCCGGCCTCAATTTCTCTGGAGGGCTAGCCTCTCTGCGGGGCTGGGGAGGCGATCAGCAAACCTGAAGACGGAGTGGGCCCTGCACACTCGGCCCGCTGCACTCACTGGCCGGGCTTCCCAAGAGAGTGGCCCCAGCAAACACAGCAGCGGGAGAAGGGGCGGTGGAGTCGCGCGCGGGAGTGGGGGTGGGGGTCGGAGTCGCATCTCGTCTGGGACCTCCTCCGGACCTCGTCCAGGCCTGCGGGCCGGCTCTGCCCAGGCAACGCGTCTGGAGAGGGTCCCATTGGGAGCGGCCGCTGGAGAGGCGGGACTTTCCCCTTTCCTTGACTCTCATTGGGTTAAATCTATTTCGGCCTGCAATCCGCCCACGGCTCTCGGAGACCCGTGCTGTGCTCACGCCCACCGGTTGTGGTTCTGGCTTTGAGTTGTTCTTCCTCTGTCACCGTGGGATTGATGATGTGTCTTCAATAATCACATAATGAAAATGAAAGACCCGTACTCACAATTAAATATCGTTTTTTAAAAATCTACTTTCATGTCTGATTTCCTAGTCACAGGATGATTTGAGGATGTATCAGATTTTTCTGATTCTATTTTGTTTTTTAAAACTTATGGTAAAATACATATAATATACAATTTACCATTTTAACCATTTTTAAGTGTACCACCCTGTGGCATTAAGTACATTCACTTTGTTGTGCAGATATCACCAAGAAGCTTTTGATGTGTATAAAATTTAAATTACAGAAGAAGTATATTGTTGTTATGGACAGGTGAGCAATCCAAAAATTTATAAAAGTTAACAAATGCACTCTATATCCACCACCAGGAGGTAGCCATCAGAATGCTTTGCTGTGTACCCCAGTGCACATTTGTCTGAGGACCATACAAACAGATATTTACAGATCTGAGACATTTATATTTTGCTCTCACAAAAGTAGTATGCTATTTATAATTCTCTGCAACTCATAAACACCCCTCTGTACATGTAAGTTAAACTCCCTTTTAGTAACTGCATAATAGTCCATAGTATGAATGAGTCAGTCTCTTCAGTCTTTTCACTCTTGATGGACATTTGGGTTCTTTTCAGTTCAACAATACAAATGAAACTACAATAAACATCCTTACATATTCCTACCCTGCAGTTCTTATTTCTATAGGGGATATTTCCCACTGTGGGCTGCTGGGTCAGGCGGTGCTGGATATTTTCCTTGATACTGTCAGATTACAATCACTAACAGTGGAAGCAGTTTCCAGTCTCCAGTTTTTATTCTCATGAATGCCCATTTCCCTGCATCTTTACCAGCTGTAGATATTATAGCCAATCAGTTGAGACATCATTCATGGATTTGCAGGCCTTTTGGATTTGTAATTAAACCTTTAAAGAGGCTGAAGTGCCAAATTTATCTCTGTCTCAAGGAGATTTCAGCTCCCTTGTTAATTTTGGCCAGAGTCAGTGTTGCTTCATTTCTGCACAGTCTGGCTGTGGCCATGATGTCCATGGGGAACACCATGGAATGCAGCCAAGGGCTGTGAGAGGCTTGGAAGAAGGCTGGACCTAGAAGTCTGGGTAGGCAGTGATGACCAGCAGAACCTAAGTGTACTGGGCCAAGGTCCTTGGGATTGGTCTCTCCACCCTACCTGTCTTCCTTGTTTTGGAATGAGTTTGCCCATTCCTCCAGAAGCTTAAAAGGAACTCAGTAAGCAGGACATTGTTTTTCAGTGTCTAGACTTGAATTCCAATAAAGAGAGTTCTGGAAGCTGCCATACCCTGTGTATCAAATCTGTCTAGGTCCCCTTCTTTGAATTACTCCTGTCCTCCCTCCAGGGGCCATGATACCTAGTTTTAGCACAGATTATTTCCATCTGCTCCAGTGTCTTTGTTCCCAGCTAGACAGTAAAGTCCTTGAGATCTGGGGCCATCTTACTCATTTGTTATCCCCAAAGGCAAGCACAGGTCTTGGTACACAATAGGCACTCAATTGTGAAATGAATGGACTGCTGTGGGGAAAGGTTAATGGTGGAAAGGCAGAGACTCCAGGAGAGGGAGGGCCCAAGGAGGGAAAAGGCAACTTCTTGTTCTTCCTCTCCTATTCTTCTAGTCACTACGGAGAGAAGGAGAGGGGGGGTGCTTGGTGGATCAGAGAGGAGATTCCAATTGTTTGATGAGAGCATGGGGGTAGGGGAGGAGGGAGCCTCTTTACTGTTTGAGTACAGATTCACTCTCCCTGGAAAGCAGTGTCTCCAGTCTCAAGGCCCATTCAGAATTTCCCCCTTCTCAGGAGCCATCATGAACAAGGGAGCATCCACAGAGGAGTCACTCACACACAATTGTGTCCACAGTGCCAGGTTTATTAGGAAAGATCCCCCCAATAAGCCAATAGGGTTACATGCAGGTTACAAACAGAAAGGGGAAGCTTACACAATAGAGCCAGGCAGAGCAAGCACCCAGCACCAAATCCTGAGGTGGCTTGCGCAAGTGGAAAAGTGGGTGTCAGTCTCAAGCCAGGTGGCTACCGTGGCAGCACGCATCCAGGGGAGTGAGTGTCCTGTTGGCTCCGAACATGACCCGTAGTGTTATCGAACCCAACCATTAGGGGGGTGTCCTACTGCTCACCGCCTACCAGGCGAATCTCCAAAGACAGAGTTTGGTGGAAAAGACAGGAATCTGTTATTTAATGGCAAGTTGCTGCCTACAATATCTGGGTAACAAAAGTAAGGGAAAGAAAAATTCAGAGTATGAAATAAAAAGTAGCTATTTAAATATTTGTCATTACAACCACTGTATAGGTTCAAGAATGGAAAATAACAAAAGAGTAAAAATCTGTTCACAGTGCTATTATCACCAAGGTCTTTGGAAATAATGGCAGATTTCTGTCTCAAAGCCCATCTCCTCTAAGACACTGAAGAAAAATCACCATGTCACCCTCTGCCAGCTCAGTTTAAGTTGGTGCCAGAAACCTCTTTTCCCACCCAAAAGTATCACAAATGTAAGTGGCTTAGCTGGTCTTTAGCCGCTGTCTAGCTCCAGGCATCAGAGTCTGTGCCCCGAGGTCTCTGTTCACAGGCCTGCACTGGCCAACATTGGCAGGCCCACCGGTGACCATCTCATCTCCCCAGGCTTCTGTGTCAGGGCTCCAGGAAGATGCAGTGGAGGGGAAAGAACCAATTGACTTTTCACTTCCCCACATGCTCCATTTCATAAGTCTTCTCCCAGTATCCCATGCGTGCTGAAAACCAGTGGGAAGATCCAGCTTTCCAAGTAATGAGGGCCATTATCAGCCGTATTTGCCTTTTCCCCTCTTCCAGGCTCCATGTTTAGCAAGGGGACAAAGTCTCCAGTCACACCTGCACAGCTCAAACCCCTCCCCCATGTCTGGGGGCATGTGTTCCCCCCTGCCCCTGTTACAGTGGTACAGCCAAACTCAATGTCAAATGGTGGGAGTTCTGAGTTCTTACAGCCCACAATGGGCAGTGGTCCCACTCATATCCGCACCCAGATGGAGTGCTTATCCAAGTATCCGACTTGTGGTTTTAGGTGTTCCAACACTTCCCAGGGGCATTCCTGTTACACTCTATTACCTCAGTCTTGGGCATACTGCCACTTGACCTAGTTCTCATAGCTGTTAGTGACTACATATTGGATTGTCAAAAGATGTCCAAAAAGTCCTGTACAGGGTTCTGAGGTGGGATATGGAAACAGGGCAGACTTGGGGGCAGGAGTTCTGGGCATCAATCCAGCTTTGCTCCTGGGTGACTTTATAGACTGTTACTTAAATTCTGACTCTTAATTACAGATCTCTGAAATGAAAGGTTTCTCCTCATAGGAACATTGTAAAGATTAAGGAAGATAGTAATATAAAGGTCCTGGCAAATAGTATATACTACAAGTAAGCAAGCTATTTCCCTCACCAGTCCCACCTCTGTCCCCAAACCCTTAATACCTTCTCTGGCCACACTGATCTCTCTCTTTTCTGAAATCATGCAGGTCACAAATGTTGACTTGCTGATAGACATGATCTTGATACTTATCCTATGGTTGTTTGACATTTCACTCTTTTCTCTAAACAAAATGTATAGGTGTCAGGTACCAGGGTCTTTGAGCTCTCCTTTTCTCTTCCCTCTGGCCTAGCATGGGTCCTGGCAGGTGTTTCAGTCACCGATTATGAAACACCTACAAAAGCTGCTTATGTAGCATCCCCATCCTATCCTTTGAGGCTTCAGCACTGTATAGTTGGTATGTAATAGATGGAAAGGGATTGGGGTGGGGTCCAAAGAGAGGCTCATCCCAAAGCTTAAAAAGAAGTGAATGATGTGCTTAGAGCAGTGATTTTCAATCCCTTTTTAAAAATCTCATGGCACATATAAACTAATTACTAAAATTCTTAGGCACACCAAAAAATGTATTTTTTGCCAGTCTGACAAAAAGATGGGTATAATTTTGATTCATTCATACTGGATGGCTGATGTTGTGCTGGCTGTTATTATTTTCTTACTTGAAAATCTAAGGGAAAAGAGGTCAGTGCCCCTGACTAAATAGTCAAGTATTGCATGTTTTAAACATTCTTGTGGCACACCGGTTGAAAATTGCTGGCTTATAGGAATTATGAAATAGAATATTTGACTTTCAGACTATTAAAACTTGGAGAGGTCCCTAACTTCAAAGAGTCTATAGTAGAAGGGAGATCAATAAATGTGTTTTTTAAATTTGTTTATTTATTTAAAAATTTTTTAGAGATTGTATTTATTTATTTTTAGAGAGAGGGAAAGGGAGGGAGAAAGAGAGGGAGAGAAACATCAATGTGTGGTTGCCTGTCACATGCCCCCCACCGGGGACCTGGCCCGCAACCCAAGCATGTGCCCTGACTGGGAATCAAACCAGGGAAGCTTTGGTTCACAGGCCAGCTCTCAATCCACTGAGTCACATCAGCCAGGGCTATTTTTAAAAAAATTTTATTGATTGATTTTAGAGAGAGAGGGGAAAAAAAAGGAAGAGAGAGAGAAACATCAATTCATTGTTCCACTCATCTATCCATTCGTTGGTTGTTTCTTGTATGTGCCCTGACAAGGGATTGAAACTCAACCTTAGTGTATTGGGACGACTCTCCAACCAACTGAGCTACCTGGCCAAGGTGAGATAGTTAAATGTTTTTAAAAATACACAATAATCAAGGTTACTTCTAATAAAGATAAGTAAGACACACGCAAAAATGAAAACTCCTTGGTATTCTTATTTATATAATCAGCTCCTTATTATGGATTTTTGGTTGTTTTGGTTTTGCCTTCACAATGCTGTGATAGATGTCTTCATACATCTTGCCTCCAAAGATCTTATTTTTTATTATTAACATTAAAAACAATTTATTATAAACATTTTAAATTTGTTTATTTTTATAAAATACTGTTTATCTACAAACATTCCTTAGAGTTCTTTCTTTTTTATTATATTATATTTTATTGATTATGTTATTAGAGTTATTCCAGTTTTTCCCCTTTTGCCCCCCTCTGCCCAGTACCCTGCTTCTCTCCAACAAGACACCCCCTTAGTTCATGACCATGGGTCGTGCATGTAAGTTCTTTGGTTTCTCCATTTCCTATGCTCTTCTTAACTTTCCCCTAATTCCCTACTAATTATGCTTTTTTTTTAAGGTTTTATTTATTTTTAGGGATGGGGAGGGAGGGAGAAAGATAGGGAGAGAAACAACAATGAGTGGTTGCCTCTTGCACGCCCTCTACTGAGGACCTGGCCTGCAACCCAGGCATGTGCCCTAGACTAGGAATCAAACTGGTGACCCTTTGGTTTGCAGGCTGGCACTCAATCCACTGAGCCACACCAGCCAGGATCAATTATGCTTCTTTTTATTATTTTTTTTCAGGATCAATTCTTCTTTTAAAAATATATTTTATTGATTATGCTATTACAGTTGTCCCATTTCTCCCCCATCGTTCCCCTCCACCCTGCGCACCCCCTCCCATCCACATTCCCCACCTTTAGTTCATGTCCATGTGTCATAAGTTCTTTCGCTTCTACATTTCCCACACTATTCTTGCCCTCCCCCTGTCTATTTTCTACCCACCATCTATGCTACTTGTTCTCCGTACCTTTTCTCCCTCTCTCCTCCTCCCACTCCCCTGTTGCTAACCCTCCATGTGATCTCCATTTCTGTGGTTCTGCTCCTGTTCTAATGTTTACTTAGTTTGCTTTTGTTTTAGGTATGGTTGTTAATATCTGTGAGTTTGCTGTCTTTTTACTGTCCTATTTTTTATCTTCTTAATAAGGGCTCGGTGATGACGAACTCCTTTAACTTGACCTTATCTGAGAAGCACTTTATCTTCCCTTCTATTCTAAATGACAGCTTTGCTGGATAGAGCAATCTTGGATGTAGGTCCTTGCCTTTCATGACTTGGAATACTTCTTCCCAGCCCCTTCTTACGTGTAAGGTCTCTTTTGAGAAATCAGCTGACAGTCTGATGAGAACTCTTTTGTAGGTGACTGTGCCCTTATCCCTTGCTGCTTCTAGAATTGTCTCCTTCATTTTAATCTTGACTAATGTAATTATGATGTGCCTTGGTGTGTTCCTCCTTGGGTCCACCTTCTTTGGGACTCTCTGAGCTTCCTGGACTTCCTGGAAGTCTATTTCCTTTGCCAGATTGGGGAAGTTCTCCTTTATTATTTGTTCAAATAAGTTTTCCACTTGTTGCTCTTCCTCTTCCCCTTCTGGTACCCCTATAATTCGGATGTTGGG
>PVKU01011636.1:0-41696 GCA_004027475.1 Anoura caudifer | reverse complement strand
ATAAAAGTAGAACAGTTGTTACTCAAGAAACAAACACTTTTTCTTTTATATTCAGGAAATAAAATCTCTTTTCTAATTTTTTTATGTCAAAATATGGCTCCTACTATTAAACCCCTGGCAGTAAAATATTTAAAGAGTTTTGTTTTTGTTGTTTCCAAACTTCTAACAGGGAACTATTGAGTCATCAGCAGAGGGTACTGAAAAGATAAGTCCTCCACCTGAATAGAAATTTCTAAGGAATGGTCATCTGTGGACTATGAAAGCAACCAATGAAGGAACAAGTCCAGGATAACATGGAAGAAGGATTCTAGGAGATGGCACACAACACTTCAGTTAGCATTTTATAAAGCCTAAGTGTTTCAAAGTAAAACAGAATTGAATTATGTTCGTAAAAAGAATAGATGAGCCATCCAAAAACGTGCCTCTCCTCTGTTCAGTAGAAATTTTCATGAAAGGTATGTGCTAAACATTTCCTTGTAAGAAATATAATAATTATTTTTTTTAAATATTACATGTCCATATAAGGAAATTGTCTTTTTGTTAATAACCAAATAACCACAACACCCCTCCAGAAATACAGACATGCTTGCACCCATTTTATTAGTAAAGAATTATAGATGTAGAGTGTTTAAAAACAAATGAGCAAGCATAGAGACTTACCTACATTTACAAATCAAGTAAAGGTCCACAAGGAATTCAATTCCAGGCCTATACAGAGTAACACTGCTTCCATTCCATCCTCCACCCCATGAGTGGTTGCAAAAAACAGCAGGTCATTTTTTCAGCTGCTTTCCAATAGAATAGTGGAGAATGTTTCAGGGATTGTCCACAAAAGCCCTGGTAGAATAAAGTTTTACTTAGAGTAAGTGAATTAGGCCAATTCTACAAGTTTAATGAAATAATAATAGGCAAGGGCAAACTCAGACAATAATACCTAGGAGTTTGAGTGGCAGGACACTTTTTAAAGTGATTGTATGCCATAAACCAGAAGATGAATGACAAATCTACATTTCTGGGACATTCCTGCCCACAGTAGCTGTAGAGATTGTAGACTCTAGCATTGCTTTAACTTTATAAATCTATACTAGTGTAAAGGTTAGCAACATTTTTTAAAAGTTATTTTATTTATTTATTTCAAGAGAGGGGGGTAGGGAGGGAGAAAGAGAGAGAGAGAAACATCAATGCGTAGTTGCCTCTATTGTGGCCCCCACTGGGGACCTGGTCCACAACCCAGGCATGTGCCCTGACTGGGAATTGAACCAGCAGCACCTTGATTTGCAGCCTGCGCTCAATCCACTGAGCTACATCAGCCAGGGCAGCAACGTTTTTTAACATTTGAAAAAGATGCTTTTTTATTTATTCTTATTAATGGAAGATAAGGGACTTAGTTTAAACAACAACAACAACAACACTCTTTTCATCTTTTCCAGAAAGCAAATAAGAAAGAGTTAAATGTTCCTCCATGTTGACACAGATTTGGCTGAATTGGCTGAGCCATTTCTTCAAAGGTTCCTGTGATTAGGAGCTCAGCCCCCTGAAAGTGATAAAACACCACCCACTGCTATACCCATGGAATGACAGAAGGTGAGATCATGTCACTATGAAGTTGAAATTCTTCAGCAGCTTCTCAGTGACATTTGGAAAGATGAACTCCTACAGTGGTTCACCTGATTTGCCTCTCCCTATTACTACCTCACTCCCCTCTCCTACCCTGCTCAATACTCTACCAGTGGTGTGTGTGCCTGCTCCCTCTCATCTCAGGGCCTTTGCACATTCTGTTCCTTGTACTGGGAAACCTTTTTCCTTTCTGCCATTGACCTTGTTTACTCCTTCTAGGATCTGAACTCAGAGGTAACTGACTCAAGGAAGTATCAACTGGCACCTGCCATTCTGGACTAATCAGAGTCCCCATCTATACCCTTTGATATTTTCCAATACCTTTCTTTTTTAGAACTTAATCTAAAATGATTAAGTGCTTTCTCCTGCCAGACTGAAAGCTCCATAAAGGTAAGGACACCTATTTGAGTTACTCTTTCACCCTTAGCTCCTAGCACAATGCCTTGAGCACAGTGAGTACCCCTAAGAATGTGCTGGATGAATAAGTAAGTGATTTGATCGACAGCTCTCCCGCCTTCAGGATACCAGCTGCAGGCCTTCCCCATGGTTGCTACAATTGCAGGATGAATATGAATGGTACCACAGAAAATGTTTCTTTCAAATGATACTGATTCATAGTTTTGGACCTCCTTTTTTCCTACTCAAATGAAGTGAAAATCCAATCACATGATGGGATTTCTAAATATTTTCATACATGGTAATTACCTGATTTGAGATTGACCTTCACACAGTAGCATTAAAGTGTTTCCTAGGAACACATGAATCTTCTCAAAGAAACTGGAAAATCTTTTTTTCTTCCCTTTAATCTAAAGTAGTCCACTAGACTATGAATGTATTTAATGGAATCCTGTAATAGGACTATCTCTCATGAATCCTATTTATTAAGCAGTACAATATCTCTGGCACCACAAAAATTGCAAAGGACTTGAAAATTTAGCTTATAATAGAAAGTGTACCTTAAAAAAATAAAAACTGCAATCTTTACAAAGGAAATTAGTATCATCATCTAGGGCAAAGTTCATCTTAAATCACACCTGAAATCCTGCCCTGGAAAGCTCTGAAGGACCCTGATTTAATTGTGTCTTCTGCCTCACAGAGCTTGGAGCTTAATGAAGTTGTTGAATGTGGACCACCTTGCCCCCGTCAGGATCTTCTGTGTATAGGAGCAGGCAGAGATCTACAGAGGTTTAGTGTATTATCCCTAATTTTTTAAATGTAGAGTGAAGACTGACAGAGACAAGTCACTTGTTCATAAGTGACATTGGAGACCTTGCACCACAGCAGGGCACCAGCATTGTCTCCACAGGTAAGCAGCTCCCTTAGGGTCCAGTCCATGCTGTATTTCAGAGGAGCAGACAGTTAGATAATAGTTAGAACTGGTATTTCACATTGTTTTACACATTTTTATAATATTCATATTTAACTCCTTTATTCCTTGAAACCTGCATTGTATAAACACTAACCCTTAGTTTAGTAAGGATACTTCAATAAAAAATCTTTATCTATAAAAAGTTAGCACTAGTAGAATTGCTCATGTATTGATTTTGTTATTACAGCTGAAAGTTCTTAAAAGTGTCAACTAGCTTCACTTTTTTTATAACAAAAAGCAGCCCTATCAATGGTGAGAATGTTTTATTGATATGCATGGCATTACATTCTTGTCTTTTAGCTAGAAATATTTATTTCAGCAGAGAAATGTTTTGCTATCAGAAAAGCCACTTTCTGCAAATTCAAGGTTATAAATAAGAACAGTACTTTTTATATTTAAATATCCAAGTATATTTAAATAACTTTCTGTCTTTAGATAGTAAACCACTAAGCTTTTCAGAGCCTCAGTTTTCCTCCTTAAAATAAGAGACTTGGAATTAGAAATGTCTCTTTGTAAAAGGCTTTAAAAACCTAGGATTTGAATGCAACATATCTGTATAAAAGAAACAGATATCTATATCCTGATTCCTCTCAGGCACTGTGATGTCATGTGTGGGAGGAGATACTTTCTGTCCTTCAAACTCTTTCCAGTTATATCTGAATCCTGATGTACAATGCAGTCACAAAGCAAAAAGACAACCAACTCATAGGAACCTCTGAATAATATTCATTATTACATATAAGGCACACTCATTCATCAATTTAACAAATATTTATAGAGCCTCTACAGTTAGTAGGCACCCTTATCTAAAAGTTTCTTTGTGTCTTTGAGAACCCAGCAAATAAGAATAATTCTTCAAGGAATTATAAGTGGAGGGGTGTGTGTGGGGGGTACTGTTTCCTTTACCCTTCTGAGCTTTTAGTTGTTACCTCTGTAACAAAAAGTAAGCAAGGGAAAAAACAGCAGAAGTTTATTAACATGTATACCTCATGCATATATGGGGACTATCCAGGAGTGGCTTAGAATTCAGAATAAAATACCATCATTGTAGGAAACAGAGATGGGTCATATAATCTCTTAGGAAGGAGTAAATAATTTTTAGGAAAGACAAATGGGCCCTGGAAGAATAGATGGGAGATACGATAGTTTGTGACACAGGTTGTATGGTATTAATTTCCAGTCTTCTCACCAATGACAGATCAATCTTCTTTCCTCGTTGATGAAACTCTTAGGGAAAAGATGTATGACTGTTGAGTTCCTTTTGGAGGCTTTGTCTTTAGGTAAATAAAGGGAGTTCAGATAAAGCCTCTCCCTGAGTTTTCTGTTTTTCAAATACCTACAGCTCAAAATAATCAGTATACCAAAGTGTTACACATTGTGCCACCCTTTAGGATCATGACAAAGATGTTTCTAAAAACAGGACTTGAAAAATGAGGAGACCATTTGCAAATGTATGTTTCATTTTGTATTCTAGAATGTAATCAACTGCTGGAAATACTGGAAATAGACATAAATCTGACCAAAACCAAACCTGCAAATAAAGGAAGCAAAGTTTAAAACACCAATTTTCACCCAAGCATTTCCATCTATTTCTGTAGCACAACTCACTGAGATGCAATATGGCTCTAGCAGCAAAGGCATCACGGAAATGTTGAACTCATAACTCTGTAGCCTCAGGCTTGGTTGACAACCCTGAACACCAGAATGCTGCTCAAAGATAAACATCATGTTCTGTAGAAAGAGGTTAATGAATGTATAGAGTGTAATAACTGCCTGATGTTATCTGTTAATTTAGGAACGCATTACTCTTTCTGGTGGTCTATATGACTACCCACCATATAGTTTTACTATTAAATCCCTATATAATGGAGACCTTATCCTGGGAGGGATGTGGATACTTCCCAGCTGGCCACCACTGGGAGCAGCTGTCTTGCCCCTCTATATAAGTTTCTCCTATTAAAGCTCATGGATTTGAATAAGGCTGTGAGTCATTTCTTTGGAATCAATCCTGAATTTAGACTTTTGGGGCTTTCCCCCAACAACTTATAGCTCATTGATCTTGAGTAATTTCTTAAAGCTTTTTGAGTTTCCATTTATCTGTCCAAAGATCACTCTAAAAAGCATGCTAGTACAGATCTTATTTAATGAGTTGACTGAGAAAATCTCATCAGCTGCTTCTAGCCTGTCCACAGGGGACTGTTTCTGTGGTTTTCTTGAACTTTCTCAAGGGGGAGGAACAGAATCTAATGTAAATACCTCTGAATATCCATATTCCCTACCATTCCTGAACTTCTACAGTTCTGATTATCAACCTTAAGGCTTGCAAACACCTTAAAATAATTAGTATAAAACTCAGTGTTGTGCTATGTTGTCATTTATCCATTCATTAATTTATTTTTTACAACCAAATATTAAGCATTTATTTAACTCTTTGAGAATTTACTCTGTGCTAAGCATTCATTCCTGCAGGAGGCACACGGATGGACCATGCAAATTTTGCCCTTTAAAACTACATAGCATGATCAAGTAGATAGAATAATAACAACACCTAACATTTTCTGAGTGTACGTAGTACAGCAACACAGGCTCCTTTTCAAACAGTGTATCTATCATCTCATTTAATACTCATAATCCTTTAAAATTATTGAAATTTTTAGTACATTCTATATCAAAAATGAAGAAACTAAAGAGAAAAATTATGTAACTTGCCCAGATCACACAACTAGTCAATGTTTGAATAGAGGCAACTTGTCCCCAGAGGCTATACTATAAACATTATGCTACAGAAAAAGAATGATGATAATGACAGTGTTGGTGATAATGGTGATTATGATTGTGATGGTGATGGCGATGATGCTGGATGATGATGATAATTTGATGGATACTAGTGATGATAATTATGATGATGAAGGTGAATTGTGACAATGGTGATGATGATAATGATGGTGATGGTGATGTCAACATGAATTTAGAACTTTCAGCATGTATTTTTTACTCACTAGTAAACCATAATCCCATATGATGAATAGTAAATTCCCAAGTTTAGATATAAGAAATCTGAGACCCAGAAAAGTTAATAATATTGATCAAAAGCTATTCAGTCTTTAAATGACAGAGCTGAAACTAGAAGAGAAGTCTCTTTCCACTCTCCTAGGTTATGAGAGTATCTCTAATGTGATAGAAGACACAAGAGAAATAAATGTAAAAGGTTGTGAAACTTCAGAAGTGGGAATCAGGGCCTAAGCAGGCAGGGCTCTGGAGGCTCTTACAAGGACATTGGTATTTATATTGCCAATGGGAAATCTTTAAAAGTTTGAGCAGAAACAAATAAAGTGATCTGAGTTTTATATTAACAGAATCCCTCCAGTTTTGATTCTAGGGGAGCAAAGACAAAAGCAGAGATGTAAGTTAGGAGGCTTCCATAACAATCCAAACAAAATGTAGTGCTAGTGTAATATTGTGGCTGGAAGGGTGGTAAGTAGTTGGGTGATGATGATATTTAAATTCTGGATATATTTTTAAGTTAGAGTTATCATTATTACAAAGGACTAGATTTTGAGGGTGAGAGAAAAAGAATAATATGGGTTAATTGTAAGCTTTTTCTTTGAGCCACTGGAAGAATGAAGTCACTTTAAGAAAGCTCTGTTTCTTTAATGCAGGCAAGGAAGTTTCAGGAAGAAGTGTTTTAGAGAGATGCTTATTAGGAACTTTGGAGATGGTAGGCTTAAGGTATCTATTAGACCTCCAAGTAGAAGTGTTAAAGACAATTAAATATTCAGATTTGGGGTTTAGGAGAGAGGATCAGAACAGACATATAAATCTCTGAATCATCAGCCAGTAATAGATGGATTTATATAATTAAGGTAGTACCTATTGCAATTATAGAAAAACACTGCTCCTAAGTGACAGAGTTGAAACTTAAGCCTCTAAACTTATTGTCTTAAATTAATAAAAATGTCTCATTCCTTTATAGTCCAATCCACAGGAGGGAATGTGGATAGGCTTGTTGGAAGAGTTCATACAGTCATTCAGAGACCTAGGCTAATAGAGGTTTCCAATTGGTATCATCACCCCACTGGTATGGAAGAAAAATAAATGATGCCAATGGGATATTTTTGAGGAGTACAGATCCCTTCTGTTCATATTCCATTGTCAAGAAATAGACTAGTGATCATAATCGTTTGTGAGAAGAACTTGGAAATATAGTCTGTGGCTGGGAAGTTTATCCCAAGGAACAATTCTACACTGAGGAAGGGAAGCACTACTCTTTGGCAGTTAGCTGGACACCATTTCCATAAGGAGCACCAAGACCACCTATGGAGTGAGTGTAGAAGGAGAAAAGAAGAGGTTCAATGACTGAGCCATATGACATGCTACCATTCAAATTAGGGAGCTGATAAAGAATGAGTGAAAAAGGATTGAGAATAAACATTGAGAAAATAAGAGTAAATTCAGATGTGTGCCTTGTCCAGAAGTAAAGTGAGTACTTTATGGACTGGAGAGTGAATAACAATATCAAATGCCAATGACAGGTCACGTAAGTTGAGGGCTAAGGACAAATGATTTGATTTAGAAACATGGAGATTTGAGGACCTTGAGAAGAACAATTTTTTAAAGATTTTGTTTATTTTTAGTTTTATACAGAGGGGAAGGAGGGAGAAAGAGAGAGAGAGAAACATCAATGTGTGTTTGCCTCTCACGTGCCCCATACTGGGAATCTGGCCTGCATGCCAGGCATGTGCCTGGACTGGGTATTGAACTGGTGATCCTTTGGTTTGCAGGCCAGCACTCAATTCACTAAGCCACACCAGCCAGAAGAACAGTTTTTTGTAGAGCTATAGATTTAAAATCCTGACTGGTTCAAGAGAGAAGTAGAGGAGAAAAGCTGGAGATAGTGAGTATCAACATCTATTTCAAGACATTTTATTATTCGGGAAAATAAATAATTAGAGCAGTATAACCAGAGTGAAACATAGGATCACATAAACAAAAATTTGCACAGAATGGAGAAATAACAACATATTTACATGGTGCTGGGAACAATTCAATGAAAAGGGAAAAATGAATGATTTAGAAGAGAAAAATGGTAATTGCTGAAACATTGTTCTGATTATATGAGAGAAATGGCATCTAGTGTGCTGGTGGAGGTATGGGGCTTGTGTAAAAGGACAGTTTATCCACAATAACAGGAGTGGAAGGACACAAACAGGTTGGTGAGCATGTGTTTTGAGGACAGTTTAGTAAGTTCTTGTCTTATTGCTTCTAATTTTCAGTGAGAGTGAGGATAGGGAAGGAAAAATTGGATACTTCAGGAAAAAATGAAAACATGAAATATTTGTCAAGGAGAATGCAAGAGAAAATGACCAGGGATACAAATTATGTACCCAAACAGAATTAGAACAGTTGAGGTTAATAACTCTGTCTCTCTCTCTCTCTCTCTCTCTCTACACATACACACACACACACACACACACACACACACACACACACAAATATATATATCTCCATTTGTTTAACTGTGTGTTTTTTGCATTTACATTTTCTTGTAAAGGTGCAGGCATTCCATGGGCAGAGAGCAGATTAATCTGCATCATAGTTCTACTAGGCATATAGGAAAGAGCAAGGGAGTTAAGTGCTTGTGTGAGTTGAATGGTACAGTAATAGGCCATGAATTTAAGTTAGGTAGGATCAATGGATTGCATGTGCCATGGGAACAGAGATTGATGCAGTTGGGGTATTAGAGGGAGTGAACTAGAAAGATAAGAAGGGGGAAATAGAGCATGGAATGTTTGAAGTTTGAATTTATTTATGAATTTTGTATCTGAATGTATACTTTGGTTTTTGAAGGGATTGCAAAATGTTAATGTAGATAATGCATAAAATATATATTACATTGATTTATAATTCAACAAATGATTATTCAACTGAACAATTTTAGACTTTGTGATAGACATTCATAATTTTACAACATAAAGTATTTTAACTAATGAAACTTCTTTTCTCATGGATTGGGATAAATCTTACACAGTAACTCAAGCTTGAAGAAAGGCCTCACTCCAGAAGCAAATGAACAGCCTAGAAGGGACTGGCCTTATAAACTCAAATTTAGAAACTGATGTAGACCACAAGTAGTTTCTGGACAAAGATGCATCTTTGGATTTCTTTAGAATTCTGTACATGAGTAAAATGTGCTCTTTGTATTAAATAGTTAAGTTATGCTTAATAAGAGCATATATATTTAAAGAACTATCCAAATTTTGAGCAATATTTAAATACCATAATGTGCTAAATTCAGTAAAATATTTCCAGATAATTTTCTGAGTTAGAATTTACTCAGACTGTTTTATTTATTTATTTATTTATTTATTTATTTATTTATTTATTTATTTTTCAAAAATCACCTTGACCTTGCTCTAGGAAACTTTTTCCTTCTGGGTCATTGATATTGCTTAGGTAGTCTTGCCAGTTCTGGAATTCTTAGAAATATTATCAGGACTCTTCAATTAGTTGCTTACAAGATAACTCATGACTTCCTCCCTGATATTAATTCATGATACCTGCATATCACTGTCCTCCCCATGAGATGTGTGCCTGCCCTAGAATGTGAGCTCATGGAACAGATGACATGGGGTTTGGTAGAATTGGATATATAGTCAATGTTCAGCCAGCAGTTGAATGAGTGAAAAAAAAAATGTTATGGAATGGCTTGATGTGCTGTCTGGTCATTTCCCACTTAATTCTAAAAGTATTCTTTTTCATTCTGTTTGCCACTTTTGAATCTTGCACTTTCATCTAAATTCTCCATTAGTCTTTTTCATATTTTTTTTTATCCTTAAAAAGTATCCATCACTTCTTGGCCTTTTGGCTAAGATCAAGTGTAAAACAGTATCCAGATAAAGAAAAGGAAATTGAGCTATTTCATATGTAAATCTTAGCTTAGAACTGACTTTTTGTACTCAGGAGTCTGAGGGGTGTCCTCACTCATGGCTTCCCTCTTCAGGGGTAAAACAAATAATTTTCCTTCCACCCTTCTAAGTTATTCTGACTAGAATAATAATCAAATTAAAACCAGAGAAATTCACAGAAGAAAAAATGTATTACATATGTACACACAGGTGTTCCATAAAAATATGGGGCCTGAGAACATATTGGGCAGTTAGAGTTCCTATGCCATTCTGAGCTGAGAAGAAGTGGGGCGGGGTAACTTGTGGTCTAAGAACTCAAAGGTAAAAAGGCAACTCATATGGAAATAGAAAAGCCAATGAATGATATACAAATGTTTTGCTGGGCCATCTTTTTTCTTTTTTTAACTTTTTTTAAAACTGTTTTTCAAGTACAGTTGTCTCCATTTTCCCCTCACAACTCTCCCCCACCCCAGCCATCCCCACTTCCCACCTTTTATCCTACCCTCTTTTGTTTTGTCCTTGTGCCCTTTATAGATGTGCCTGAAAACCCTTCCACATTTTCCCCCTGTTATCTCCTCCCACTTCCCCTCTGGTTACTATCAGTTTGTTCTTAACTTCAGTGTCTCTGGTTATATTTTGCTTACTTGTTTATTTTGTTGATTAGATTCCACTTATAGGTGAGATCCTATGGTACTTGACTTTCACCATCTGGCTTATTTCGCTTAGCATAATGCTCTTCAGTACCATCCATATCATCAGAAAGGGTAGGAACTCCTTCTTTCTTTCTGCTGCATAGTATTTTATTATGTAAATGTACCATAGTTTCTTGATCCATTCTTTTACTGACAGGCAGTTAGGTTGCTAACAACACTTCGCTGTTGTCAATTGTGCTGCTATGAACATTGGGGTTCATAGGTTCTTTTCAATTGGTGTTTCAGGGTTCTTAGGGTATAATCCCAGCAGTGGAATTGCTAGGTAAAAAGGCAGTTCCATTTTTATGTTTCTGAGGAAATTCCATACTGTTTTCCACAGTGGCTGCACTAGTCTGCATTCCCACCAACAGTGCACTAGGGTTCCTTTTCTCCACATCCTCTTCAACTCCTGTTGTTTGTTGATTTGCTTATGATGGTCATTCTCACTGGTGTGAAGTAGCATCTCATTGTGGTTTTAATTTGCATCTCTCTGATGGCTAGTGATGCTGGGCATCTTTTCATATGTCTCTGGGCCATCTTTAACTCCTCTCTGGGCCATAGAGAGGACTTTGAATGAAAGGGCCTTGCTAAGTTCCTCCCTGTCTATCATACTTAGTTCACATTAAACTGTAGTTATCTGTGATATCTCCTCCTAGAGCAGATCCTCTGTCTATATTCTTTTAGGCAGTTAGGGGAAGGTCAAAAGTTTTTCCTAAGTCTTGTGTTTCTTGAATATAAAACTATCTTAAAATAACCACTATAGGCAACTTCCTGCCAAGATGGAGGCATAGGTGGACACACTGTGCCTCCTCTCACAATCAAAATTAAGGACAACAAAGATTTAAAAACAAGAAAACAACCAGAATTGATAGAAAATTGAACTGTATGGAAGTTCAACAACCATTCACCCAGACCAGTAAGAGGGGCAGAGTCACAGCAGGAAAAAGTGGAGGTGCAGACTGGGCATGCAGGCAGCATCAGCTGACAGATCCCAGGCACACAGGTGGCAGCTAGCAGAGCCTGGGCACGAGGTGGCAACTGTGCAGACCCAGTGAGGCTGCACAAGGCAGCTGACTGACCAGGTGGTCCCACATTTGTGCACAGATAATCCAGGTGAAGGGGAAGCAATGGAAGGGACTGGAATCTGAGAGAGAGCAGAGCAAGCGCCATTGTTCCCTCTCAAACCCTGCCCCCACATACAGTATCACTACCAAGCAACTGAGCTGCCCCACATAGGGGAACACCTAAGGCTCCACCCCTCACTACGTAACAGCCACGACTAGACCAAAACAAACAAACAAACAAACAAAAATGGCTCAAACCAGAGAACAAATCAAAGCCCCAGAGCCAATTTATCTAAGTGACAAAGAGATAGCCAACCTATCAGATGCACAATTCAAAGCCCTGGTGATCAGGATGCTCACAGAATTGGTTGATTTTGCTCACAAATTAGAGGAACAAATGGAGGCTACAATAAGTGAAATGAAGAAAAATGCATAGGGAAACAATAGAAATGGGAGGAAAACTGGTACTCAAATCAATGGAGTGGACCAGAAGGAAGAAACAACCAAACAGAAAAGAATGAAGAAACAAGAATTCAAAAAAATGAGGAGAGGCTTAGGAACTTCCAGGACATCTTTAAACGTCCCAACATCCAAATTATAGGGGTACCGGAAGGGGAATAGGAAGAGCAACCAGTGGAAAACTTATTTGAACAAATAATCAAGGAGAACTTCCCCAATCTGGCAAAGGAAATAGACTTCCAGGAAGTCCAGGAAGCTCAGAGAGTCCCAAAGAAGTTGGACCCAAGGAGGAACACACCAAGGCACATCAGAATTACATTAGCCAAGATTCAAATGAAGGAGAGAATTATAGAAGCAGCAAGGAATAAGGGGAAAGTCACCTACAAAAGAGTTCCCATCAGACTGTCAACTGATTTCTCAAAAGAGACCTTACAGGCAAGAAGGGGCTGGAAAGAAGTATTCCAAGTCATGAAAGTCAAAGACCTACATCCAAGATTGCTCTATCCAGCAAAGCTGTCATTTAGAATAGAAGGGAAGATAAAGTGCTTCTCATATAGGGTCAAGTGAAAGGAGTTCATCATCACCAAGCCCTTATTATATGAAATGTTAAAGGGACTTACCTAAGAAAAAGAAGATAAAAAATATGAACAGTAAAAGGACATCAAACTCACAGGTATTAGCAACCACACCTAAAACAAAAGGAAACTAAGCAAACAGTAGAATAGGAGCAGAAACACAGAAATGGAGATCACATGGAGGGTTAGTAACAGAGGAGTGGGAGGAGGAGAGAGGGGGACAAGGTACAGAGAACAAGTAGCATAGATGGTGGGTAGAAAATAGACAGGGGGAGGGCAAGAATAGTGTGGGAAGTGTAGAAGCTAAAGAACTTATGACACATGGACATGAACTAAAGGGGGGGGGATGTGGGTGGGAGGGGGTGTGCAGGGTGGAGGGTAATGAAGGGGAAAAATGAGACAACTGTAATAGCATAATCAATAAAATATATTTAAAAAAATAACCACTATCCCAAAAGACTTATTTTGAGGTGATAAACTGTCTCTCACCTCCGTAGGTGAAACCGAATGTGTGGTACACCAAAAATGATTAATCCCAGTGTCTACTTCTGGAGTTGTGGAACAAGTCTTCAAACAATTGATGAGTTTTCCACCAATTTTCTTTCTCATATGATTAGCAAAATAATAGAAGTTTACAACATCATCCAGGGTAGTTTCTTCAAAGCATTGCTACTTAGTGTGTTGTTAAGTTTGCCCACAGTGCACATCAATGGTTAGGCAAACAAAGTCATCTGGAGGGCAAGCAGAGATTCAGGCAGTCACTGTAGTCATGATTCCATGAATCTGCCTGTCTGGTCCTAGAGCCAGTGTATCAACAGAGAGATGTTTCCTTCTTCTCTCTGCTATTTTGTTTAAACAAATGTAAAACTTTATTGTGAGATTCATAATTCATTTTGCAAATATACAATTTTATCTCTGGCACAGAGTGAATGCTTAATTCAAAACAATCTCTTCTTTTTTGCTCTTTTTTATACTGATTTAATTTACAAAGCAGAATAATTTCATAATGCTAGCTTGTTCTATTAATTAAGTGATTTTCCCCTTTACCTTCGGATTCTTTTCACAAATTTAAAAAAGAAAAGACCATCTGACTGAAAACATTACTTCCCAATAGTTGAGAATATGGAAAGTAAATAGGAAAGATACAAGTATTTGTATCAGGATAAAAATAACCTCATAAATAATAATGTGCTGATTTCTGCATATTTAAACCATCCAGAAAGTATAAATGGTTTCAGCTTATCACAATAACTATTTATTAAATATTATATTTATAAAAAGAGCAACAGGCTTCCCATAATTATAAGTAATTATAAATGATAAAGGACTATTTTAATCTTACATAGATTATTTAAACCTTTCTTGTCCTTGGAGGGATGATAATAAAGTTCAGGTTTAAGACTGTGGTTGACTAAATTGAAAGGAAACAAAGGGACCCATTTCTGTGAAAACCTCAATGAAATATATAAAAGCAATTACATGCTCCAATTCAGATGCATACCAATGGCTTTGCCCCTCTTGATATATTGAACTTTCTAATGAAGTTTATTGCAAAACTTCCTTCAGAAAAGAAATGTTTTTCATTCAATGTGTAACTGCTATAGCCCTAAAATGAAACTTATGCAGTTACCTGTCTGTGTGCTGCTTGAATTCCAAGACTGTACACTACTGGTCTCAGGAGCCAAGACTGTGCCTGCAGCATGGTAGCCCCTCACAAATATTTCTGGGTATATCAAACCCTTTTATGTTGTCTTAAATATATAACAATTATATTTCAAATTTATTATAGCAATGGGGGATTTAAAAATGGATGAATCCAATATAAATAAAGTCAGGACCATAGGAAGCCAGGACAAAGACTTCCTACCACCTCATGGAAGAGCTTCCTTTGAAAAGAAGCTTAGAAATTAATGTATATCCATACTATACATTACTTCAAATTTTATCACTTAACTATTTATACTTTCAATTATTTACATTTTTTATAAAATTGTACACATTTCTTGTTTATGCCACCATCTCAGGGAGAGAACATTTTGCTAATTCTGGGTTTAGGAAATTGAAGTAATTCAGACAACATTGTTTGCAAAAATACCTGACATAGCTTCCACACCAATTGTATTTAAAATATGAAGAAAGTTTTACTCCATAAAACTACTTTAACTGCATATTTTGTGATGTATCTTTAACATATTTAATGTTCTTCTATATAAGAATACACATTTAATTTTATGAAAAATATTATAATAATTTTGAAGAGATAACTATAATTTAGGCCACCTAATAGGTAT
The DNA here is from genome assembly GCA_004027475.1 of Anoura caudifer. Taxonomy (NCBI): domain Eukaryota; kingdom Metazoa; phylum Chordata; class Mammalia; order Chiroptera; family Phyllostomidae; genus Anoura; species Anoura caudifer. The sequence goes on along the minus strand of PVKU01011636.1, from coordinate 26,724 downwards.
ATAGTTTCCTACAATAGAAATGATGATGATACTTTTGCAGTACAATATATGGGTGTACTGCAAAAGTATATGTTTAATAAAATAAACAAACACACTGTAAACTTCCAAAGAAAAATTCATTTATGAAAGGCAGTATCACTTCATCAATATAAATGACTCAAAAATTACTGACACTGGACATGAAATTTTATGTTGCAGTGAGGCTTCCCAAGCCTCAACTGAGCAAGTAAAATAATCCTTTTATATAAATGCTTCCTTTTCTGAAATAATTGACAAAATATTAGACTTAATTGTTTATCAGTGCTTATTATTGTACCATTCTTTTGATAATTCAACATAAATTTTATATTTATTCTTATTACACATTTGCCTTTAAATTTTCTTTATCAATGTGAATATCATTTTTTATCCTAGAATTAGTTGAGAAAAAGTGATATACACAATCAAATATTTGTGCAAATGAATGAATGGCAAGGAAAATACAGTAGGTATCATGAATGTGCATAATAATTATGGGGGCCCTTATGGGGGCATATTTGTACAGTTTCCCAAACCCCAATTTTTTTTACTACTTCATTTATGAAATTGAAGTAACAGTGTCTACACTTGAAATCTGGTGTGAAGACTGATTGTAAAAATATATGTTAAGTACCTAGTGCGGATCTGCATAGAAGACATACTATAATATTAAGGGTCCTCCCTTCATGGTCCCTGGAGTTCCCTACCAGCACTGAGATGCTCTGTATTGCATGATGCAATACCTAATGACTATCTTGGTCCATAAAACTAGGGTCCTATATGAACCCCAGGGAATCAATGAAAATATATACTTAGTCTAAGCCTTGCCCTACTTACACAGAGGGTGCAGTTGGAACTGGTGGAAATATAACTCCTTCACAAGTGTGATTAGTAAGTGGAATTCTTTGTCTTTATGGACCTATGGGAATTAAATAGTCAATGGGTCAAAATTAATTTGTGATCTTACTTGTATTTTTCTAATGACTTAGGTAATTATATAAATAATTAAAAGGAAATAAAAATAATGGGGGACAAGATCAAAGATGGTAGCAGAGCAGGTGAAAGCTACTCTCACTTCTCCCCAGGATCAAATTGGAATTATAACTAAATTATACAAAAGTCATCCTGAAGAACCAACTGAAGACTAGCTGAAGAGAAATCATATAACCAAGGATGCACAGAAGAAGACACATTGAAACTGCTCCAGACAGGTTGCCAAGGGCCAATCACAAGCAGCATCTGATAACTGATCTGTACCTGAGGCTCTCCCAAGAAGCCCAAATCTAACACACCCAGTGGCCAGATTGAGACAACATCAGAGCAGGAGACAATAAGCTTTGCAAGCAGCATATCCAAAGGGAGATCTTGGCAGGCACCAAAACCTGCTGAGGCAAATTCCTCTTCCTGTGGTCAGCACTTGCATAGAACCTTATATGCCATGGTCATAATTGAGCTTCACAGTCAGCAGGTTAACGGTTGATCTCATGCACAAATGGACTAATAGTAATCAAGATTAAATTACAATTGGAGGGCCCATATAACCCATACAAGGGACATTTCTAAGCACCCTGCTCAGGTGATCAAGGAGACTGCACCACTGGGTCCAACGGGACATCTACTACAATAAGACCATGCTACAAAGACTGTGAGTCATAGCTGATCTAGCTAATATATAGAAATAAACACAAAGAGACAGCCAAAATGGGGAGACAGAGACAAAGAAAAAAGCTCAAGTGAAAGAACAGAACTCCAGAAAAAGAGCTAAATGAGATAGAGGCAAGCAATCGGATATAGAATTCAAAATAATGATCATAAGGATGCTCAAGAGATTTAGTGAGAAATACAACAGTTTGAAAAATGATATAGAAACCATAAAAGAGAACCACTCAAATATGAAAATACTATATCTGAAAAGAAGAATATATTTGAAGGAATAAACTGTAGGTTGAATGAAGCAGAGGACAGAATCAGTAATTTGGAAAATAAGGTAGAAAAAACACCCAACCAGAACAGCAAAAAGGAAAAAAAAAATAATAAAGATAGTTTAAGGGACCTTTGGGATAACATGAAGCACACCAATATTCACATGCTAGGGATACCAGAAGAAGAGAGAGAGCAAGGGATCAAGATCCTATTTGAAGAAATATTGACCCCAAACTTCCCTAACTTTGTGAATGAAAAAGAAAGCCAAGCCCAGGAAGTTCAAGATGGACCCAAAGAGGCCCATACCAAGACAAAATAATTCAAATGGCAAAGGTTAAGGACAAAGAAAGAATTATAAAAGCAGCAAGAGAAACACAGTTATTTCCCTACAAAGGAACTCCCATAACACTGTCAGCTGATTTCTCAACAGACACATTTCAGGCCAGAAGAGAATGGCAAGAAATTTTCAAAGTAATGAAGTGCAATGGCCTACAGTGAAGACTACTTTACCCAGCAAAGCTATGCTATTATTTAAAACTGGAGAAATAAAGAGCTTCCTAGATAGGAAAAAAACTTAAAAAATTTATTACCACCAAAGTATTACAAAAATTGTTCTAGTTCCTGAAAGGAGGATGAGAGGAGGAAGAGGAGAAGAGGAACGCAGTTAAAAGAATAAAATGGCAATAAACACTTACCTATCAATAATCACTTTAAATGTGAATGGCTTAAATGCTCCAACAAAAGACATGTGGTAACTGAATGGTAAGAAAACAAGACCTATATATATGCTGTCTACAAGAAACCACCTCTGAATGAAAGATACACACAGACTAAAAGTAAAGTGAGGGAAAATGGTATTTCATGCAAATGGAATGGAAAAAAAAAAACCTGGGAGAGCAGTATGTATTGTGACAAAATAAACTTTAAAACAGAGGACATAACAAGAGACAAATAAGGACACTATATAATGATAAAGGGAGCAATCCAACAAGAGGATATAACCCTTGTAAATATTTATGCACCCCAAAACAGGAACACATAAATAAATAAAGCAAATCTTGATGGATAATAAAGAAGAGATTGAGAATAACATAGTCATAGTAAAGGCTTTTAACAACCCATAAACATCAATGCATAGATTTTCCAACAAAAAATAAATAAGGCAACAGCAACCTTAAATGACAAACTAGAAAAGATGGATTTAATTGATATCTTCAGAGCATTTTACCCCAAAGCAGCAGAATATACAGTGTTTTCAAGTGCATATAGAACATTTTCTAAAATAGACTACATATTAGGACACAAATCAAGTCTCAATAAATTAAAAAGAATAAAATCATATCTAGCATGTTCTCTGACCATAATGGTATGAAACTAGAAATCAATCACAAGGGGGGAAAAAACAGGAAAAAAAAAAAAAACAGAAAAATCCCTTGGACATTTTTTTTTTTTTTTGTGACCAAGTATTTACTGAGACAAAAGAATACAAATTGGTGGCATACAAATTATTGAAAATAGAATGCCTTATTTATAGGCAGGGCATTAGATATTGTTTGTGGGTCAAGCCCTACTATAATGATGGCAAGGAAATACACATTTAATTTGAAATGAGGAACTTCTCCCAGGGAAGTACATATTGTAAAGATTCTGACCACTGGGTGTGGGGGAGTGGGGAATGGTAAATAATTGAAATACTTGTCAGATTTTAGGAATACTGTTGTTATTTAGAAATATTCTTCAGAAGAAATAATAGCCTGGGATAGGTGTAGAATGAAAATATTTAATGGCCTTATTCCCTTCAAAAAGCCCTTTTCCCCCCAAGTAGCAAATTGTTTAATTTTCAACTTCTACCTTCCTTTTGCTGGAAATACATAAGCTTCAGTGAAACACAGGGAACATCTTTAGAGTTAAAACAATTTTTACCACCATTTGAAACAAAAAACACTGAAGATTCATTTTTATAGACAAAGTGACCCTCATGTATAATAAAATTTTTTCCAAATCTAAATACTTGGGTATAATGGGAAGGTAAATGTTCAGATAGAAGTAACTTCTGAACTAGTCCTACATAAATATCAGTTGGGCAATGCTTTATAAAGGGTTAATGTCTAAAAAAGTGTTGGCTTTATCTGTATGATCAGACTAGTCTAAAAGCAAAGCTTGCCATCACTCACACTTAACCTCCCCTAGCTCCACCATGAATTAGTGACTTCTAATTCAGGATTTTGCTGCCTACAGCAGACTCCAAAGGGTAAAGAGCCCCCACCTTTTGGGAAATCCCTTGGTCGGAGCTTTTGTGATTTTTTTTTTCAACAAAATACCTTTACTTATTTGGCAACTAATAACTTTTGGAAATAACGATAAAACTCAAACGTACAAACTTAAGTGAACCTTTTGTAGGGCAATACATTAATAGGCATGGTCGGCATGGTGACCAGGGGAAGTCACCCCACGGCTATCAGTAAAGCAGTCCTGGCTCAGTTCTTGCTGTTGCCCAGGGTGAGCTTGCCAAAGAGGTAGGCTATCTTCGGGGGCCCCCAGCTTGCGCAGATTGATGACACTTGCTGACAAGTTTCTGACGAACTTCACATCCTGGCGCAGGTGGTGATGCTCCAGAAAATCACACAGATGGGCATCGTTCTTGATGGTAGCCAGGTGGAATAGATTGAGCAGGCTCTGTTTACCATCCTCTCCATCTACAAGGCACGTTTCATGACCATCCCACCGCTCTCCCAGTGGCTTCGGTCAGGCCTCCGGATACTGCCCAGGCGGATTGGAACCCCCCCCCACCCCCCGCTGGTTCTGTAACTGCATCAGCGTCTGGACTTGCTTCCATTCCTCCCTCCACTGCCACAAGAAGAAGGTAGCGAAGTGCTTCAAGGCCACTTCCTGGCGGTCGAAATAGAAGGCCATGGACAGGTACACGTAGGAGCTGTGAAGCTCCAGGTTGATGTGCTTGTTGAGGACGGCCTAGCATTCCCGTTAGTATAGTTCTGGTGCACTAGCGAGGGAGGCAGCAGTGGCAGCAGCAGGAGCTGTGGGGGCGGCAGGGGCCCCTCCATGGGAGGCTCAGGAAGCAGGGCTAAAGGTGAAGGCAGCAGGGCTTGCGGGTCGGGCTCTTCCGCCAAGAAGGCCAGCAGAGCAGCATGACAAGAGCTGAGGGGTGGGCGGAGGCAGCGGCATCGCAGGCTCCGGATCATCCTCAGGGTGGTCAGTAAGGGCAGCTGGAGGCTCAGTCAGCAGCGATGGCAGTGGGGACCTCCGAATTGACCCCATGGTGGGCGACCAGTGTGGATGGACACAGGCGTCTTCAGGCGCTAGGCCGCAGGCAGCTGGCGGTTGGCTCCGAGATGGCAGCAGAAAATGGAAGATGGGGCAAAGAAGGAAGAGGAGAGCACTCAACTACTTGCATGAGGGTTGGAGGGGGTGGGATTGGGGGAGGATCCCCTGGGAGGGCCAGAGCAGAAGGGGTGCCTCAGGGGGGCCCAAGTGGGCAGAGTACCATCAACATGTTTCACGTTCCATCACAACCTGGGTGAGGGCAGGGAGAATCTGTTCCGAGAACCTTTCCCATGCATCTCTTCCACCTGGCTGATCCTGAGCTGTATCCTGTTATAATAAACTGGTAATCTAGTCAGTAAATTCTTTTCCTGAATTCTGTGAGGCCTTCCAGAAAGTTGTCAAACTTGAGGAGGAGGTCTCAGGAGACACAAAGAGTCTTGCAGTACCAAGAGCATTTAGTAACACTACTAAACAATGAATGGATTATCAATAAGATGAAGGAAGAAATCAAAAGGTACCTTTGAAACAAGTAAAAATTAGAACAACCCCAAATCTATGAAACACATCAAAAGTAGTCCTAAGAGGGAAATTCAGAGCATTACAGGCCTACCTCGAGATAAGAAAAAGCTCAAATAAACAATCTAACTTGGCACTTAAAAGAACTAGAAAAATGAACAATAAGCAAAACCCAAAAGTGAGTAGAAGGAAGAAAGTAATAATGATCAGAGCAGAAATAAATGGAATACAGTCTAAAAAATTATGCAAAAGATCAATGAACTGAAGAGCTCATTCTTTGGAAAGATAAGATTTAAAAACCCTTAACCAGACTCATCAAGAAAAGAAGAGAGAAAACCCAAATAAGTAAAATCAGAAATGAAAGAGAAATAACAACTGACACCAAAGAAATACAAAGCCTTTAAGAAAATATTACAAACTCTACAGAAATACAAAGGCTTTCAGAAAATATCACAAACTCTACAGAAATGTAATAAAATCCCAAATTATATGTCAACAAATTGGACAGTATGGATAAAATGGATAAATTCCTAAAAACATACAATCTTCCAAATGTAAATCATGAAGAATCAGAGAATCTGAATAGGCAGATTACAGATAGTGAAATTGAAGCAGTAATCAGAAAATTCCCAACAAAGTCTTAAACTGGATGGCTTCAAAGGTGAATTTTACCAAACAATCAAAGAACTAACACCTATTCTTCTCAATTCCAAAAGAGTCAAAAGAAGGGAAGATTCCTGACCTCATTTTATAAGCCAGCATTATCCTAATTCCAAAACCAGAAAAAGATACTACAAAGAAAGAAAATTATAAGCCAATATCCCTGATGAACATTGATGCTAAAATCCTCAACAAAATATTAGCAAACCACATCCAGGAATGCATTCAAGACATCATACAACATGATCAAGTGGGATTTATCCCTGGGACAAAAGGTTGGTATGATATCTGCAAATAAATAAACATGATACACCATATAATTTAAAATGAAGGATAAAAATCACATGATCTTATCAATAGTTGCAGAAAAAGCATTTAATAAAATCCAGCATCCATTTATGATAAAAATAACTCTCAGCAAAATGGGAATAGAGGGAATGTACCTAAATGTTATTAGGACCATGTATGACATCCACAGCCAACATCATGCTCAATATGGAAAAACTACAAGTGTTTCCCTTAATATCAAGAAAAAGATAGGGATGTTCATTTTCACCACTCTTATTCAACATAGTACTGGAAGTCTTAGCCATAACAATCAGACAATAAGAAGAAATAAAAGGCATCCAAACTGCAAAGGAAGGATAAAACTGTCATCATTTTCAAATGACATGACAGTTTTCTACTGTCATGTAAGCATTATGGTTTCTACTGAATATAGAGACTATAATGATTACAACAAGAACTACTAGAACTAATAAATGAATCCTGTAAATAGCAGGGTACAAAATAAATACCCAGATATCAGTTGCATTTTTATACACCAATAATGAACTATCAGAAAAATAAATTAACAAAACAAACACATTCACAATTGCTTCAAAAGAATACAATTCTTAGTAATAAATTTAATCAAGGATATAAAAGGCTTGAACTAAAAAATTATATGACACTGAAGAAAGAAATTGAAGAAGATGCAAATAAGTGAAAGCATATACTACGTTCATGTATAGGAGGAGTTAAAATGTTCAAAATGTCCATACTACCCATAGCAATCTAGAGAGTCAATGTAATCCTTCACAATATACCCATAACATATATCACAGAACTAGAGCAAATACTTTAAAAATTTATATGGAACCACAAAAGACCTTGAATAGCAACAGTGATTATGAGAAAAAAGAACAAATGTGGAGGAATCAAACTACATAATATCAAACTTTTTACTACAAGGATGTAGTAATCAAAACAGCATGGTACTGGCATAAAAACAGACATACACATCAATGAAATCAAATAGAGAGCCCAGAAATGGGCTCTTGACTTTATAGTCAATTAATATTTGACAAAGGAGACAAGAACTTACAATAGGGTAATTGTAGTCTATTCAATATTAGGAATATTAGACAGATACATGCAAAATAATGAAACCAGACTACCTTATTATATCATACACAAGAATAAACTCAACTTAAAGATTTATATGTTAGACTCTAAACAGTAAAGGTCCTAGATAAGCACATAGGCAGTAAAATCTAAAACATTTCTCATAGCAATATTTTTCTGGTATATCTTCTCAGGCAAGGGAAACAAAAGAAAAAATAAATAGAAGTACATCAAAATAAAAAAAATTTGCATAGCAAAGAAAACCATGAATAAAATGAAAAGGCAACTCACTGAATGGGAGATCATATTTGCTGATATATCTGATAAGGAGCTAATATTCAAGAATTATAAAGACCTTACAAAACTCAATACCAAAAAACCCAAACAATCCAATTAAGAAACAGGCAAAGTATCTGAATAGACACTTCTCCAAAGAGGATATAGAGACAGCCAATAGACATATGAAAAGATTCTCAATGTCACTAATCATCAGAAAAATGTAAATTAAAACCACAGTGAGATATCACCTCCCACCTGCCAAAATGGCAACTATTAATAAATCAATAAACAGCCATTGTTGGTGAGAATATATAGTAAAGAGAATCCTTGTCCCTGTTGGTGGGAATGCAGACTGATACAGCCACTGTAGAAAACAGTAAAAAGTTAAAAATGACTCCTCCTTATGACCCAGCAATTTCACTCTGGTTATATATCCAAAGAAACCCAAAACACTCATTTGAAAGAATATATGCACTCATATGTTCATTGAAACATTATTTACTACAACCAAGATTTGGACACAGCCCAAGTGCCCATCAGTAGATGGTGAATGAAAAAGCTGTGGTACATTTACACAATGGAATACTACTAAGCCATAAAGAAAGAAGGAAATCTTACCTTTATTGACTGCATGGGTGGACTTTGAGAGCATTATGTTAAATGAAATAAGCTAGTCAGAAAAAGGCAAATACCATAAAATTTCTCTCATATGTGGAATCTAATGAACAAAATCAACTAACAACAAAATAGAGACAGACTCTATATAGATAGAGAGCAGAATGACAGTTGTTGTGGGGTGGGGGAGGATTAAGTAGGTAGTTGAGGGATTGAGCAAAAATAAACTCATAGACATGGACAACAATGTGGTGATTGCTGGGGGTGAGGGGAGATGGAGGAAGGTATGGGGGGATAAAAATGGTGATGAACAGAGACTTGACTTGGGGTGGTGAACACACAATGCAGTGTATAGATGATGTGTTGTAAAATTTTGCACCCAAAACCTGTATAATTTTGTTAACCAGTGTCACCCCAATAAATTCAATAAAAAGGGAAAAATAGAAATAAAAATATATTAATAAAAACAATGGGGAGAAGAGTAATTGGCTAAAACACCAGTCTATACTGTATACTCAATCCATCATTTTTCTTTGAATTTATAAGTACATTGGACAATGAGAATGGGAAATCTTATTGGGTATGTAAATAAGACACTAATTTTATTTTTACTGGACTTAATTCCAGGCCTATTTAGGTTTAAATTCAGGCCTATTCAGGTTTGAATTCTAGAGTAAATTCATGCCTATGCAAATTCTTTTCAGGCTACTTGAATACTTGGACACAGTTACTAAGCTATGGAGTTAATGGTTCAATTATCTAGGAATGCTGTGTAGCCCTTAAAGTTAATGGTTAGCAGAAAGGACTTCCAACAACAATGTATTAGGAGCTTACTCTCTATAGCTGTCAAAAGGACTGCCTCTGGAAAGTGGGTCTGAGACACTGTTTTCTCACATGTTCCTGTTTAGCAGTTCATCACAGGTATGAACCCTAGGATTCGGGCTTATAACAAAATCACTGGAGCCAAACAAATCACTGAAACTGAAAGGGCTCAGATGCCATGTTAGTAATACTTCTCATGGGCTGTGACTGTCCCCACAAGACTAATTAGGAGAAGAAAGAAAGAAAGTGAAATGTCCATATGCCAGTTCTAGGGATACTACTTTCCATACCTATCTTTCCACCTTTCTCTGGGTGTCTAGCTGGAAAAGAGACTGGAAAAGAAAAAGCTAGGTCTTCCTCTTATGGGGAGAAATTACACAAAAACATACATTGCATGTGCACAATTTCTAATTTTTTTCATTCCAATAGTTGTTTACATTTACAAGTGAATGAGGTCCTAAAAAAGCATGAACTTGCTCAAAGATCAGTGTGATATCCAAGTAAAGAATTCTGACCTCCTGACTCACAGATGGGTATCTTCCCATTCAGCTTTATAACTCTGGCAGCTTTATGGTCCAAACAAGTTAATGTACCTTAAACATTTCCAGTATCTCTCTGGGATTGACTGGGAATTGAATAACTATGTGGTATAAATAGAGATATTTATGAATAAAAGATAATCACAGATGTTCAGGCATAATGAGATTCTATACTACTGGATTCTTATTACAAAATATAATTTTTGAAGGCAAATGATACTTGGGAGAAAAGGGTTACCTCAGGACTGAAGAGAAACTCAAATTTTCTAATGCCAACAAATGTAGGAACAGGCTGGTTATTCTTCTTGTCTACAAAAAAGAAAGAATTGTGAAGAGTTCTCGTTGATTTTTCATGAAAACACAGTCTCACTCAGGAGTTGAAATCAAATCTAGCTAAACCAGAGAGAATTATTAGAGAGGGAGGGAGGGAGGGCGGGAGGGCGGGGGTTGGGGGAAGAGAGAGAAACACTCAGCATGGCCTGGATTCTCACCAGGAAGAAACATGCAGGGCCTCTGCTGACCCCAGCACCTGCTGCCTTCCATGGTCTACTTTCCAGATTCACACAAGCTTGCCTGACCTTCCTGGGGGAAACAGCTGCAGAGAGGAGGCTTCAGTCAGGAAGTGAAACAGTTTTCATGTGGTAAAGCCTGGGACCAAGGTCAGCTGTGATAGGAATCTCCATAGTTGTTGATAAGGAGAAAACAAAATTAGAAAAGAAATGCCAAACTTGTTTTTCCCCTGTTCTCTATTTACTCACTTAAATGATGTCTTCACTATTTCTCAAACTTCTGTTACTTGTCTAATGACAAGTATAAAAATTTTAATTATATAGATTAATAAATTAAAAAAGAAATTGTTATGTCAATTATTATAGTTGTTGCTAAGGTAACTGTATAATTCACTTATTTTTCCATTTCTTTTTTCTGATGAAAACCTGACTTCCAATGTAACTCTGATAAAGTTAGTCACTCTGTCATTTCTATATGACTCTCTACTGTTATGTAAGGTCCATATTATGAGTTATATGTAAGTACATTATACACATTCTTAAATTTACTCACTTCTTCATCAATTATGTATGTTTATGTCTTTTGTCTTCCTCTTTATATTTTTGCAAAGGAAAATCAGGAAATTAAAATTATCCCTTAGGGTAAGCAGGGACTATGTGCTATGTGCTTTTCATACATGTTTTTTCCCATGGTTTCAACATCCTTCTCCTCTTCTTTCTCCTCATTCCTCTTCCTCTCCTCCCCTTTTTCCTTTCATATAGACACTTAAAAAATTCACACATACAAACATACACACAAAACTCAGTTTGAAGCCATGTATAGAGAATTAAATGATTCCATCTCTAAATATAATTATATCTAGCTCTATCTATCATCTATCTACCATCTATCTGTCTTTCTACCTACCAGTCTCCATCCCCATAACTTTTCTGCACCTAAACAATGAAGCATGCTTCCTTTTCTTTATAATCCAATCCAAGTCTAAAGTACTCCAGGGTTTTACTGTATTTTTGGCTGGTCAAAAAGTGCTCTCTGATTATTCTCAAGTCTTGTATCTAATTAACATCCTTTGCTATGGTCCTAGAGAGGAGATATCAGAGAATTTAGGCTTGTAACTGAGACAAAAAAAAACAACAACCCTGAAATAAGACTACAAGGGAAAAAATGGTATGCCCATTTACCTAAAAATAGTGGTTAAGCTGTGTTTACATGAACAAATTATTTGGCTTATATTAAATCATTTTTAACAACTGTCAGGTATCACTGCCTGAGTATTAGTTAAATTGAGTGTGAAGGCAACCAAAACAAGAAATAATTTGACTCATTCACCTTGTGTATATTCAATTTAAGGTGACAGGTTACTTTTAAAAAACATGCCTACAGTACAATACAGTTCTTACTATTTAAGAACCAGTTCTTATAAACCTGTTCTTAAGAACTGTTGTTTAATTCACAGACATCAAAGGAAGCTGTAGAACCAGTTCCCCTATTAGGCTGTAACAAGAAGACAAGAGTCTGCTTTTATAAATGTTTTATTAGATTATCTAATTCATCTGTAAGTAGACCTACATTCTTCTACTTGGGTTCCTCCTTTTATAACTAAATTGCTCCTATTTAAACAGCCCACCACTTGTTGGTCATAAGATGACTGATCATCATTTATGAATTTAATGGCACCTTCATGTTATCCACAACATCTTAGTGTGTTTCTATCCTGAGATGTGTTTCCACTCTGGGAAATGGGAAACTGCTTCATCAGGCACAGTTGTACCTTGATCCAAAAGGCTGGGCTTGAAATGATACCTATTTAAAGATGTTTCCTAACTATAAGCATAACATATAAAATGTTGATCTATACACATTTTTTTAAAAAAGTTTTAGAGTATCACCCTAAATTAGCAACTCACTCTGCATATAGGATATGTACCTAGGTATTTAGACAAAAAGAACAGGGAAAACAAATTTGTTGTTTCTGTTGAAGTCCCCTGAAAACAAACATAAACTATCAGTGAGAGATTGAGCAATTAAGCATATATTGTTAAGGAGAAACAAATTTGCATCTCTTTACCATTGAGTAAAGAATTAATTATTTTTGAAAAGCATCTAAAATAACTAAAACTCTAATTTCCAGTTCATGCTAAGATAATCTTTAAATTATAAATAAGGAACTGGTTTTGAGCAAAAAATAATTAAATGTCCTCAAATCTTTTTCTCCATTATCTTTTTGGAAGGCACTGCACTTGGCCAAACTCTTACCTGGATCAGGATGTATGTCTTGCTTTCTCTCTATATGCACCTAAACACAGATGCAAAATAGCATGGCCACTGAGATTTGAGAGATGATGAACTCACTGTATCCCACCACCACTGGAACCCTAATGCTGCCAGAACAACAATGAGGTTTTCTTCATTTTCTCTCCCAATTTCTGTTGGCTTTTTTCAAACCTTCTCTACTTTCCTCAGGTATAATACTTCACCTCCTCCGCTCACCACTCTACTCTCCGTTAAAAGAAAAAGAGACACCATCAACAAGGACTCTCTCACATATATCCAATTAACCAGTTATTTGCTTCCATATGGATTGTCTCATTTTTTCTCCCGAAGGGGGCCTCAATTCCTGTCTAATTTTTCCTATCTCAACTTTAAATACAGCTCCCTTGGTTTTTGTCAAGCACGCCACTATACTGCTTATTTTCTTGCTCTTCATTATTCAGTCCCTCCAGCTCCAAGCTGCCATCCACACTTCTTCCATTGAGTTTCTCCCAGAGCTTTAGCTTCACATTCAAAGTTTTCCTGGCAAGATCCCCTCACCTGTTGGTCCATACTCCTCATCATTCTACCTTCTTCTTGTACTCTTCAGGAGCATTTTCACCCTCTTCCTTGGTGTTCAGATCTGACAGTACCTATGATATAAATCTTCCACCAGCCCTAAATTCTCAATTAAATTTCAGATTCACATTTACTTCTAACTACAAGACAGTTCCTCACAGATTTTAAGAAAAGAAGACAAAAGGACCAAAATGTATTGCTTATTGTATACTTAGATCACCAAATTGAGACTTAATTACTTTCAGCTCTCCCAGAAATGGGATCTTAAACCAGTCAATTAGGAATCACCTGACCAGTGCTAGCTGGGAAATTTGCCTGAAAGATGCCTTGCTATCCACTAGAAAAGCAACCTTGCCCTAACCAATCTACTTATTTGCCTAGCATAACTTTCTTGTTCCTGCTGCTTTCTGCCTATACAAGTCTTTCATTTTGTAAACCTCCTCTGAGCTCCTTTCTATCTGCTACCCTGGGTGCTGCCTGATTTGATTTTTTTCTCAAATTCTTAAAATATTTACTGTGCCTCACTTTATATTTTAACACAGTTAATTTAATATTTTTTAAAATAAAATTTAGCTATTTCTGTAAATAGTCTACTGTGGCCCTTTAATCCTTCTTTTATTAAATGCAAGACAATTTATTTGATTGATAAAGAAACTTTGACATTATATTTATTTATTACTCTCCCTTGCATCATACATAAAACCTAACTCCAAAACTTCTCATTGTGATTCCCAAATATCACTGGAATCCATTTACATCTCTCCATTCCTGTTTAATCTATCACTGTTGGTTCTACTATCACCTCTTGCTTCTATGCCATAATAGCCTCCCATGCATTCCTTTTCTCCACTTTGATCTACCATTCTGTGACCATAGTGACATTTCCATTAAAATATTATGCTCCATATTTGCCAATGATACATTAGACAAAGATTTAATCTCCAAAATATATAAAGAACTTATAGGACTCACCACCTATCTATAGGAAGATAAAAATTTAATTAAAAATGGGCAAAGAATCTAAATAGACACTTCTCTAAGGAGGTCATATAGATTGCACATAGACATAAAAAAATGCTCAACATCACTAGGCATCAGAGAGGTACAAATTAAAACCACAATGAGATATCACCTCACAGCTGCCAAAATGACTATCATAAATAAATCAACAAACGAGAAGTGCTGGTGAGGATGTGCAGAAAAGGTAGCCCTAGAGCACTGTTCATGGGAACACAAACTGGTGCAGCCACTATGGAAAACAATATGGAGTTTCCTCAGAAAATTAGTAATGGAACTGCCTTTTGACCTAGTAATTCCACTTCTGGGAATATATTCTAAAAATATAAAAACACCAATTCAAAAGAATGCATGCAACCATATGTTCATAGCAGCATTATTTACAATAGTAGCCAAGATTTAGAAACAGCTTAAGTGCCCATCAGTAAATGAATGGATTAAACAACTGTGATACATTTATGCAATGGAATACTACACAGCAGTAAAAAAGAAGGAATTCTTATCTTTTGCAACAGTGTGGATGGAAATGGAGACTCTTATGTTCAGTGAAATAAGCCAGTCAGATTATATGGTTATATAATAACCATATAATCTCACTTTATAAGTGGAATCTAATGAACAAAATAAACTAATGGGCAATATATAATCAGAGGCATAGAAATATGGAATAGACTGACAGCTATAAGGGGATGGGAGGAAAGGAACGGAAGACTGGTTGAAAGATAGTGAATGGATAAATCAAAGAACATATATGCAAGGCCCATGGTTATGGACAACAATGTAGGGATTGACTGTGGGAAAGAGGGACAAGGTAAGAGAAGGGAGCAAAGAGGGAAAATTGGGACCACTCTAATAGTGTAAACAATAAAACATTTTTTTAAAAAGAGAGAATCTTTGGAAAATTAAAAACAGCAACAACAACAAAAGAAACCTTATCCTGGCTGGTGTAGCTCAGTGAATTGAGCACTGGACTATGAATCAAAAGGTTACAGGTTCAATTCCTAGACAGGGCATGTGCCTGGGTTGTAAGTGTCAAAGTTCCTCTCCCTCTCTTTCTCCTGAAAAATAAATAAATAAAATCTTTAAAAAACTTTATGCTCCATCTAACCACTTAAACTTCTAAGTCTCCATGCCCTCTATCACCCCTTGCACATGCTAATGCACTCCTCCACTTTTGCCTTTTTAACTCAGATTTATTCATTAGACTAGGTTAGATGTCATTTACTTTGTAAAACCTTTCTCCACACCCTGCCTTGGGTAAACTGCCCTTCCAATAGGCTTCTCTAGCACTCTACTGAATTGAAACATTCTACTTAGTTGTCTATATCCTCTTCTGAATTTCAGAAACTCTGCCAGTCTTGTTCACTGTTGTGCTTCTAGAACCTAGTACATGTACCTGACATATAGAAAGTATTTTAAATAATTATTAAATAAGTTCATGAATTCATAGGAAGTGAATTGATTTAGGACTCACTGAAGACCAGATGGAAATAAATGGTGTTAAAGGAGAGAAATCACGCCCCCAGCAAGACAGCAAATGAAGGCAAAATATTTTATAAGTTATAATGTTGTTTTATCTTAAATTCTTTAAAAATGAAAAATTCTTTAAAAATTCTTTTAAAAATGTATAAACTTATGACTTTTACGTGTTTGAGATAGATTTTATTAAGTTCCATTCTTTACTCCTCCCTGTATCAATGCCATTGTCAAGTAATTTCGAAAACTGTGAGCAAGCATGTTTCCCACCTCCTAACTCTGCTTTCCATACTGAAACATATTTTGGTCAACAGATTGATTTGAAAGTAACAATGTTGTTTGTATCTTTGTGCTGGTTCTTTGGTGCTCCAGCCATGGCCATGAAAAGAGAATGGCTGTGCTAATCCACTGACTCCAAGAGGAGAATGAGAGATCCACAGAGCAGAACTACTCTAGCCAAGATGCCTCAGCTAAACCAGTCCTAGGGCACTGACCTCATTGGCCAGTACCCTTGCTTTGGTTGTGAAATAAACAATACTTATTTTTTAAACCAGTGAGTTTTGAGGTAGTTTTTACATCAAAGTTTTGTGGCAATAAGTGCTTGTTATGTGGGTCACTTGAATGTTTTGGTATAGCTATTTCATAGAATGGTATATAAGGGTATTTTGATTTATTTACATGCATTTTAAAATAAAACCTCCTCTAGTCCTCAACAACCCCCAAAGTTCTTTCCCATCAAGTGTTTTAATATTTGAGTTTGGGTGAATATCTTTCCTTGATATTCAATATAAGTGAATCATAACAATAATATGTTTTTAGCAGGTTCTGTACACTGTCATATATTTTGATTGGTATTATAAACATGCACAAATGCAATGATTTGCATTTCTGTATGAGACTTTTACCCAGCATTGCCAGATTTCACACATAAATACACAAGGTGACCCATTAAATTTTAATCACAGATAAACAATAAATAATTGTTTAGTGTACTATGTCTCACTTGTTTATCTCACATTCAAGTTTAATGTCACACCCTATCCAGAGGAGTAATTTAAAGAAAAGTCCTGTGAAACTTTGTATTAAGATATTTTTTTAGAACTTTTTTATTCTATCAGGTAATTTCTTTTCCACAGTGTCTTTTTCTGGTTTTAATATCAGAAAGAGTTATTCTTCTTTTGTGAAATTCATTTGTTTTTATCTTGGAGAGTCTGTACAGGACTTGACCAGGCTTCTCTTTTTCACCTTGATGGGAAAAAAGGCTTAGAGCCACCTTTGGGGTCCACACAGGTATAAGAGAGCACATAGGTGCTATGCTTATACATGGTTTGAAGCTTTTTCTGGCTTCATCATTAGTATCCTTTTTTCTGTTGCTTCTATTGTATTACTGTTATCTTCTCAGATTTCGTATCATTTTAGCACTCTTTAAAAGTGTTGGGCAAAGGGTATGTGAAGAGCTATAAATAGATTAAATCCATGGTCTTACAAAAAACATTTGTTATGAAGTTTTTTGTTTTGAATTCTATCTAAAATGATTTTGCTGCTGAAAGCTTACTTATTGTTGTCAGGATTACAAACATAGGCCTGCTTTGAAGGTGGTCCCACAGAGGAAGCCCCAAACATGACAGTGGAGTGAAAATCAGTGTGTGCTCATTTCTCATTCAGGGAAGATAATCTTTTCATTTTTTACCTGAATTTTTGTATACTCTTTGTATTCATGTCTAAAACCATCATTTTGTTCTAATAACACTTGTATTTATATGTCCTTCCTATTCAAATAAACACCCACCTCCTGTTTCTCTCTTTAACCTCTAAGTTATTAGTATGTAGATAATCAATTTTATACCACCTTCTTTGTGAAGATAGGCTCACTGTCCATATGGGATGCTTTACATGTAGTGCCCTCTGAAAGTCAAATTAATTAGGCAGAAAGTTAACTGATTCCATCAGTGCAAAGGTTGAAACTGAAACACTTAGTTTAGAGCTCGACTCTAAAATTAACTGGCTGATCCCCTACGACATAAATGGACTTGGTGACAGTATTGCTATTTTACTTCTTTCATAGAATTTAGTTTTCTTGCATTTAATGTCTTAAATAGTTGACCCCTTGACAGTGTCATCAAGGGCAGTCTCTTTCTTCCATTTCCTTTTCCCTCTGAGCTTTACACCAAGCCACCCTGGAGTCTGGGGATAGGGGAGACAGAGAGGTGGCCCAACAGCTCCATGCATTAGTACAAAAGCAAGAACAATAACCACAAATAAAAAGTAAGAACAGTTAAAGAACTACTCAAAAACACTGACTTTTTTTCCTCTAAATCATGATGTGGAGGTTTTAAGCTACCTTAAGTAGAATGTCTTGGGTGGCTCATGAAAAATCAACACAGAAAATGAAGTATTTAATTTTTTGAATGATAAAACACTAGTAAAATCATTTAGGAATGAACTGAACCTTGGGCCTCTGATAGATGGCAATGAAGAGGAGGAATGAGACAAACTGCTAAGAAAAATGCTAGGCCAGTCTTCTTAGAGGCAGACCAACAACACGACTGTTCTGTCATATGCCCTAAATTCATTTACCTTGGATGCCTTTTCTCTTCTGTTCCAGCTGAGACTGGTAATAGCTCAGCTTCTTCACTCGTTAAAAGAGCTTCTTTCCGGAGTTTCTATGATTGCACTTTCTGGCTTAATCAAGAGAGGTCACTGTGGCCCTACTACTAGTAACAGTCTGTCCAGGCAGAAAACAGTGGGGAAACGCAGTCATTCAGTCTATAACTTTGTAGTGGATGGTATCAAACTCTAGGGATAAAGAGGTATATAAAGGAGGTGGTGTGGACAGCACTTGAAAAAAAGTGGAGAAGTAGAAAAAGAGGATACAGTTAAATGTGCTAAAACAATGAATATAGGTCAGATCATTAGAAAAAGCCTTAATGTTCCATTTACATTTGTCAGGCATTGTGTTTAACAGCATTTATGCAGTCTCAAATGTGAAAAATTACTTTTTAAAACAGATTTGATGAACTTGCATCATTTTAATCCTTTCTATAAGTCAGAATACTTTGAGGGCTTTTTCTTTTAAAAAAATGGCAAATAAATAGACACAAAGTCCTCATGAATCTCTTTCTGTGAGAAATAAACTAATCTGTATTAACATCCATCTTTTATTAATAGAAGTCCCTATAGCAGGTAAGAGTAAAAACTTATCCGTTATCCTTCCCTAGAGCATTTAGGGGTTCTCAACATTGGTTGAGAGTCTAGAAATTCCTCATGCCTAGGCCTCATCCCAAACCATTTACATCAGGACCTTTGGAATGGAAGGGGTGACCACTCTTAGCATCTTTTAAACCTTCTAGGAGAGTCCAATGTGAGCCAAGATTGAGAGGCACTGCCTTAGGATGTCTTCAAATTGTGTTCTCCAACACCAAAAAAAAAAAAAAAGAAAAGAAAAGAAAAGAGAGAGATTTTATAAATGATTTTTTAAAAGTCTGTTTCATGGAAACTGCTTGAAAATGAAGGACCATTTGGTTCTAAAAAGAAATGCAGACCTGTTATTGCAGTTAGTTTTGAGTATATGGTGAAGTTCAAGCCTGCCAATAACTATTTGCAGGTCATATGAAATATTTTATGTCAATATAGTAGGAACTATTTTTTCAGTGTGGTTAAGTACTTTTGCCTGGTTAAATAAGTAAACAAAGGTGGAATAGGGAAAGGAGCAGAGCTTGATTAGCTTTGTGTTCCCCCGATAAGTGTCCTCCTTTTCTCTAAGTTTACTCAAGAACAGAAACTGCCTCTCTTGCTGCCTCTGCTTCCTTTGTAGTTGATAACAGGTGTTGATGGTCAGAGAGCATTTAGTGGTCAACATATTCATTGGTTTTCATCAGAAAAATTAGAGGTACATGACTTGATTGTTACCACTTCTTTCTTTTTTTATTGTTGTTCAAGTACAGTTGTCTCCATTTTTCCCCCACCATTCCCCGTTGTCCCACCTGGGGTCCTACCCTGCTTTGGCTTTGTCCATGTGGACTTCTTTCTTAAGTGGAATGAATATGTACTCTGTTATTGCAATGAGTTTTAAGCTATGTGAACACTAATTGCATGATGAGAATTGGTATTATTAAAAGATTGTTTTAAACATTTAGTTTACTAAAATCTGTAGTGATTATTTTTAATTCCTAAAAATTACTCAAATATTTCTACTATGCTATGGATAAACTATGTGAAAAGTATATAAAAATGTGTAAGTAAATTGAAAATTATTCAACTTTATTTATAGTGAAAGATCTCAAACAAAAAGAATAATGAAGTTTATTTGCTCTATTAAGTTATTTTAAAAATTGGTGTGCAGTACTGCTGAAGATATAAATAGTACTGGTATCGAATTTCTCCATTGCTGGAGTCCACGTAAAATGCAAAAAAATGTTGGAAAAATAATTTGCCAATATTTATAAAAATTTTATAACATTCATACCCCAAGTAATGGCAACAAGGTAATATTAATATGATATATATTTGTAATATTATGGTTCAGTACTATGAGAGAAAAAATAAATTTTAAAAATTATAGAATTATTTATAAATACAGAGGAAATCCACAAAAGTAATATATTTTCTGAAAATTAAAATCAGAAAACAGAGCAAGGATATACATTTATTTAAATAGCCACAAATAAAAATATTTGGAAAATAACTGAATCTGAATGTCTAATGATACATTATATAATCAAATACATCTACATATAAGGTATAATTAAGATATGTTTAGTATGATAAGAATATAAGACTTATAATTTAAAAATTATATGTGAAGTAACATGAAAAGAGTTTGTGCTATGAATATAATAAAAAATGAATTCACTCAAAGCTCAAGGTACAAGGATGAGTTACTTAAGATCTGAATAAGGATGAAAAAGTGAAACAGCATGCAATCTTTGTTATTTTGAGGTGATGATTATTATAGGACTTAAAATGGAGAGACAATAATTTATATTGCAGGATTTAGTAAGGCTCCAGAATGAAGGAAGAAACATCCTAAATGAAATTTAAAAGGAATCAACAGGCAGATATTTGTAAAAAGTAGGTTCACCAACTGTAGAGTGCAGATCAAATCAATGGAGAAATACATGTATATAGAAACTATGTTGGGGTAGTGAAAATATCACTTTGTTAAGAAAAACCTCTTACTCAATAATTCACTTGCTCATTTAATCAGTCAGTGTCTGTCAAGCAGTAACTTTGACCAAACACTTTCAGATGTACATTACAGTGGTGGTGGTGGTGGTGGTGGCGGGAACCGGGAACAGCCCCTGCATCCTTGGGGCTCATATTCCAAAGCATAAGACAGAAAAGAAATGTAAGTGCTATGTATTAATTTTGGGTGCATTAATATTGGGTTGCTATGCTTCTAAACATTTACTATTAGATGTAAGGACAATAATAACCTTATAAAGGGGAAATTGTGTTAGGCCCCTTCAGTTTGGTGAAGGAGCAACAATCTAAACATTAACATCCAAATTATAATTGCACTCTATAAGTAAATTTCCAACAGAAGAATAATAACAAGGGGATTATAACTTCTTAGAAGATGCATGTAAACCAATAGTTTTTCATCTACTACATTTGATTTCCCTCCCATTTTTGTGCATTAGGATTCTATCTGGACATTGAGATTTAGTATAAAATATCACCTTTCCTATTTGAGAAAAGCCATTTTATTTAATAAAGATATATTTGCTTGACTCCTGGTTGGTGTGGCTCCATGGATTGAGTGCAGGCCTGTGAACCAAAGGGATGCTGGTTAGATTCCCAGTCAGGGCACATGCCTGGGTCGTAGGCAGGGTCTCTTCATTTGGGGGCATGCAAGAAGCAACCACACATTAATATTTCTTTCCATCTCTTTCTCTCTCCTTTCCCCTCTCTGTAAAAATAAATAAATAAAATAAAATAAAGAGAAATATTTGCATGATATCAACAAATGTTGAGCATGCTGTTAGGCCCTGGATACATAGTCAAATAAGTCCTGCTCTCTGTTCTCAAAGAGCATGGAGACTAGTGGAGTAGTCCAAAGCTTAGGTAATCAATGCTGACAGTAATGTACTCTAAACCAACTGTGGAAATCAGGGCCAGCTTCCAGATGGTGTGGTTTGAGCAGGTTTTTGAGAGGTGAGTAAGAGTTAGTTTGGTTAGCCCTGGCTTGATGGCTCACTTGGTTCGAGCATTGTCACAATATCCCAAGATGGCACATGTGATCCCCAATCAGGGTACATACAAACAGCAACCAATGAGTGGAACAACAAATTAAGGTTTTTTTCTCTTTCTCTCTTTCCCCTCTTTCTCTCTAAAATTAATCAATAATTTTTAAATGTAATTTAAAAAGAGTTAGCCAGGTTAAAAAAAAAGTGTAATGATGAAAAACATTCAAAATAAAAAGTACAGTGATGATAAAGATCTTAATGTTATATTAAGCTTTTATACTGGATGTCACACATTTTGCATGCATTGATCAAATCTTCACACAACCTTATGAAGTAGGTATTACATCTTCATCTCTGCATTGTGGATAAAGAAACTAATACATAAAGCGGTTAAAAAGTGTGGCTCTAGATCCTTATTTTTATCACTGGAGACTATTTAGACTATTTTTCTCATAGTATCGGGCACCTCTCTCCAATGACAGCAAATTCTATTGGCTGTACTATGCTGGCTTATTTTCCGTTCATGGATATGTTTTAGCTCCCAATTATACTGGCCATTCTGGAGAGCTGTACACCATGCTTCTTGTTGCATCATGCATGCAGTAAGGCTTCATTTTATCTGTTGATTGAAGAAGAAATGCCTGGTTTTAGCAAACCAGAGATTTAAAAAGCAAGTAGAGACAAAAGAAGCCCCTTTGGGAAGTCTCCTTCAAATATTAGAGATTAATACAAGCATACTTAGTTTTCTCTAATTATTTCTTCAAATATCCAACACACATAAATGTCTCAAGAATGTTCTTAAATTCTTTGACATAATTTATTTGCTAATAATAAAGTTGTCTATGTAATTTATAATTTTGGGTAAAATATACATATCTGTATCTTCCAAAACTATCTCCTCCAAGTTGTGATAGGTCTTTTTCTTTAAGAGATGAATTCAGACAGTTTTGCCTTTATTTATATTTTTCAATGACTCTGAAGTGAGAAGCTAGCACTCCATGATCCCCATAGAACCAACTGATTCTATTCTTCTGAGAACATAGTAATATTGGGGAATATAGTCTTACAGGGAAATTTTAGACTCTAATCCATTTATTCTGTCTTATATGAAACCTTCTGTGCCATTTTAATCTTACAGTTTCTTTTCTAGATCTGCTGTTTTTCTTGAAGTGTAGTACAAGACCCACATGACAATTTTAGGTGGGTCATTTTCTCAAAGATATTAAACTTGTGCTGGGAGAACTGAAGCCATAGCAAGTAAGAACTTGTTTCCTGTGTGATCAACACTTGCCCAGAGGACCTAAGTCAACAGCGTGAATACAATGTGTAGTTCACAAAAGCTAGCTCCCCAGGGGGAGAGGCAGAGCAGGCAAGGCAAGAAAGAAGAACTAAGGCTGAGCACAGGCAAGGCCATGAAAGAGGGTGGACATTCAAATCAGAATGAGCTAAATAGTCCTGCAGGTTAAATGAAACCCTCTCATTTACCCAAGACCAGATTTTTTGTGTAGTTCTCAAAATGCAGATTCCTGGGCCCAAGCACAGACCTATTGAACCATTTGGGAGGAGAACAGAAGAGTGTACAGAAACCAGTGCTTTGAACAAATTTCCCAAGTGACTCACGTGCATAAGAAAGTTTGAGAATGAAGATAAAGTGTTCGTATAATAAGTTATTTTACAAGTCATTATTCTTGCTCTTAAGACAACATTTAGTATGCCCATGACGTCCAGAAAATAACCTTTTAAAACTTTCGCTTGTCCAATTGCTTCTAATGAAAGAACACCCCACCCCCAAAAAGAGACAATTTAGAACTGTGTGGCCAAAAACAAGATGACACATTTTCATATTCTTTTAAACTAAGCTTAAAAACACATTCATACATGCTTTCAGGGTTGCTTTGTTGTTTGTTTGTTTGTTTTGTTTTGTTTTGATCTTTTAGTAGTAGATTATACTTAAAATGGTTGTTTCAAGTCAGCTCAAATTTAGTTAAAGTACTACTTCAGACCAGTTTACATCTTGGTTTGGATTTGAACACAGATCTGAGCACATCATATTTCTCTGTAAGAAGGCTGCCCTTACTTAGACTGGAAGGAAGTCCCTCTTTCCCTCAAAAGCCCTTTCAACCACTTCAATGCCTGAAATTTATTTTTCTCAAATGAGGCACAAATGTTAGAGCTCTGAGAGATGTAACACGCCAAAATAGAATGTGCTTGTTCTGAGCTTCCCTAAGAATGTATTTTGTTAAAGTAAGAAGAGAGGCCTTGAGGAGGACAGAGGCTTGTACAGCAACCAGGGGATGGATCACTTCAGAGGACCTTCCCCTGGCCATCATTTCCCAGGGACCCGTCCTGCCTTTTACCATGCTTTTATCCCCTAGGGAGGAGAAGAGTCATTTGAAGATTGTAGCCTGTATCAGAACTAGAGCTACTGGAGGTAACAGAACCATTTGCTCAAAATCTGACTTCTTGTCTAAAAGGAACAGAGGAAATATTGTTTCACTTTATCCAGATGATAGATCAAACCAGGGAATACTGATTAGTCCATGAAAGCTTTCAGTCACACTATATTTGCAACACAGAAAAAGAAAGGCGCTCTGTTTTAGCTACTGTGTGACTCCTCCCTGTGCTGCCTTAATTAAGGGTCACTCCAGGATTTTCAGAGTTTTCTTTGGTGGCTTCAGAGGGGAAAGATAGGAGGTGGCTTTCAACAAACAGGAACCTCACCCATAAAGCCAATCTCAAATTTCACCCTCAGTTCTTTTGCCAGCTAAAGCATCTGCATAGAGAAGGGAGTAGGCCATTGTGCCAGGGAATTTGCCCTTAGGGAAAGGCAAAACCCCATCAAACAAGGACTAACAAAAAACAATCTCAGAAACAAGCCCTCACCCTGGCTTTGAGAGTGGAGCAGGCTCATGTCTTAATTTCTTATCATTGAAGATAACAAGAGCAAACACTGGGAACTGGATCCCCATGGTGTAAGGGTACAGTATGTACTAGGGCTAAAAGCTGGTTCTCTTCAAATTGTGGTCAGGGTTCCAAAGACTCCCGGAAGGGTTCTCTGATTCTCTCCTAGCCTAAAGCCTGACAATGCTTACACATTTGTTAAGTCTTCACTGTCTTCAGGTGTCACCTTGAGATTCTGCCCTCAACCCCCAACCCCCACAGTTCCAGCCACAACCCTGAAGGCATTTTTTAGGATTTGAAGAAGAGCCAAATGAAAAGTCAAAGAGGCAGAAAGTTTAGCAAGACATTAGTTCTTATTAAATTAGTTCACATTTAGCTGCCCTGCCAGGCAATATTATACATGGAAAACCTATTCTGAAATTTACTTTGTAACTACAATTGCAGATTTCAAACAGTTATTTCTCTAAATTTTAAGATCAGTCCACATTTAGTTAATTGAACTTATAATTATTGAGAAACTTAAATTCTCTTAGACTCTCCATTGTTACTTGTAATCTTATTAAGATGTCTTTAAAAATTATGGGACTATTTTCATTGCTTAGATATTCATTTTATATTAAAATTATAAAGTTAATGTTTCCTCTAGAAGTTTAAAATCTTAAACAATATATCAATAGATACATAAAGTATCAATTAGGCACAGATTCCTTAATTCAAAAATATTAATACCACAGATTAGATCTCAAAAGTATTTTTATTTAGTTTTTGTCTTCCCACCATTGAAATATATTTACCTATTAAGGAAATAATTATGACATTCCACAAAGTTTGGGAATTACTTTTCTATAAAATTTTAGGGGGTGCTTTCTCAACTTGGTGAGTTTCTTAATGTTCAGAGATTTCAGACAAGATATGGCTGATCCTTGTCTCTTACCTTAATAGGTTGTGCCTGACCCTATTTGTGGTGGCTGGATTAATTTAATAACTCCATTATTCAAAGGAGGTAATCTTGTAGTCCCAGAGATGGAATTAATTTTACAGGGTCTTGTTATTAGGGAGAGACTCCAGGAAGTTGCACCAAAATGCAGAGTTAATAGATTGTGTATTACTTTATTACATTGCCTCATAAGATATATAATACATATTTAACACTAAAGATCTTTGAACTTAATGGAATCTTCCATTCATTTTCTTTTTTGTTTGCTTTTTCAAAGCTAAAATAGATGTCTTTAATTTTTTTTAATTTTATTTTTTTCCATCACCATTTATCCTCCCTATACCTTCTTCCGCTTCTACCCACTCAATGCCCCTCCACACAGTCAGAAAAAAATTACAGAAAAGGAAGGAGGGGAGGAAAAAGCAGAAAAGATATCTAACAGGATAACTGGCTACAAATTTCTTTTTTTTAATTTTTATTTTAATTTTTGTTCTTATACAGTTTTCTGTCTTCTACTCCCATCCCAGCCCACCGCCCCAACCCTCAACACCTCCCTCCCATTTCCATCCCCCCTAGCTTTTGTCCATGTGTCTTTCATTACTTGTTGCTCTAAACACTTCCCCTTTTCCCTAGAAATTCCTATCCCTCTCCTCTCTTGTTCTCAATTTCAGTGTCTTTGGTTATATTGTGCTGGTTTGTTTGTTCTGTTGATTAGGTTCCTGTTAAAGGTGAGATGATATGGTATTTCTCTTTCACCTCCTGGCTTATTTTGCTTAGCATAATGCTCTCCAGTTCCATCCATGCAGTCCCGAAGGGTAGGAGCTCC